>VYZM01022828.1:0-101052 GCA_013398915.1 Dromas ardeola
GTAATGAACTGTGTATGTGCTAGTGATGATGCGTATGAGGGGAAAAATACAGCTTCTAATAAGGTAAGAATGCTTAGCAGCTGGTTTTTGGAGTGAGAGTTCTTGTAGATTGAGCTATATTTCTTTGTAATTTTTTTGGAGCAGGGCCTATATGAATTGTTTAGCTGGAAACCAATTCACATGATTGAGATGTTGTTCCAGTTGGAAAGTGAAAACATTTTGGATGATAATTAGCTATTAAGGTCTGACACTAGAACATTCCCAAAGACTGATTGTTAATGTAGTTGTCCCACAAAATTCTCCAGGGAAACTGCATTTCTGAATTATTTTATCTGTTTCAGAGGGAAGGAAATACACTAGGAAAGACTCCTTTGGCAGAAGAGAAATTACAGTTTTAGAAGATATCAAGAGAAGCATATCTTATCTGAGAGGAAACATAAAAAATCAATAAGCAATGAGTGTTCCGTGATAGAAATCAACAAGGAGAGAAACAAACCCTTATTTTTTACCAAGCACCTTTTTTCAGAGTTATAAGGCTTTTATTGTCAAGTCAAAAATGTAAAATAAGCAATTTGGTATTCAGATTATAAATGCTATTGTTTATTATTACTTCACAGGAAAAACTGTTTAGTTTGCACTTCTTCCTTTTGTGAAGAAGCCACACCACTGCCACCAGAATAAAGGATTCTCTGTAGCATATGAGTTAGCCTTCAGCTTCTAAAATCTTTTTAAATAGCAGAGCTTAATTATTTAGAATATTAGCATCCCTTTGTGGCTTCTGAGAAAAAAATGCTGTGTCGTCCTAACAAATTTTTCTTAATTTCAGACTTCTGAACTGGGTGTCACAGAACATGTAGAAGGAGATCCCTGCAATTTTGCTCTATGGGTTGGAAGGACACCAACTTCAGACAACAAAATTGTTCTCAAGGTAATTTTAGCAGATTTGCTTGTATGGTCTATGCTAAATGTTGTAGTTGTTGTTCATACTTGTTGGGAAGGAAACAAGTGATGACTTTTCCTGCTTTGAGAGGGACAGCTGCTACAGATAATTTTCCTTTGTGTGTAAAGGATGTGGTTTATATCTAACTCACGTGGCTTGACATCAGAGGGGAATCTGTGTGGTCTACTGAAGGATTAAACGAACTTGCTTTCACAAACTGGAGTAGGAAGAGGTTTGATCCCATGCTTCCCATAGCTTGAAGACTTCTGCCACTAGCCGACAGAGCAGCTGAGATGCCACAGACAAATTATGACATGAGTGTTACATTTCACGCTCAAGTCATTGCTGCTTGTTGAAGCCGGTTTTTCATGGCCCATGTTTTTATCAAAAGATTTAATGTCTTTCTGTTGGCTACAAGTTTTTTCTGAAGATACTTGCCTTTGGATGAGAGTGCATGCAATGCCTATAAATTTTGGGTCTGGGGAAGTTATAGGTGTCAGTAGTGTTCTTTACCTAGCTAGGAGAATGGCTAAATCTATTTCTCCTGTGACTCTGGTATGTAACCTGGGACCTAATGTTTCAACTAGAGAACTTTTTCGTAATACCACAAGCAGCTAACGGGTAATTTGATATATTTTGATGACTGTCTCAGCTTTGAAACTTTTCTTTTGTATCTCTTAGCTGTGTTGAGCTGAAAAAAAATGGTCATCTTCCCATTTACAGGTTAACACACCTACTATTAAACTTGTTTGTGTTTTCACATATATTTTTTGTGATTACTCAATAATGCCACTTAAAAATGGCCACCCAATTTACATGATGCCACTCAAATTTATATGTTTTCCTAGTGAATTACAGGCTAAGAAGAGCTTACATTAGTTTTCTGGCAGAAGTCAATGAGTGCAAGGAAAGGAAATGTAACATCACTGAATAATACAATTTATTCTTTACTCCCATAATTTCACAGACACTGCTTTGCAGCCTGAAATGATCCTCCCAGGGCAGAGCAGTATAAGGGGGTTTGTTTAAGGGCTGTCTACATAAGATCACTTTAAGGTGTTCCTGTTCTCTTCTCTACTTTAGAGCATAGGATATTTAGGTAATTTACATGGTATATGAAGCTTTTCAACAATTTTGTTGAATTTTTTTAAATTTGTTTTTGAAGGTTGGAAACTAGCACTTTCTTAGTTCATTAATATTAAAAGTAAATTCCATGAAAACCTAAATAAAAGATTTAACAAAACTTTGCGTTTGGCTTCTTTTCCGAAATCTTTTTGTTTGTAGAAGAAAACAAAGACCCTTTTCCTAACTGTTCATCTGTTCCTGCGACTTTCTCCATCCCTCTAGAATCCCTGGTTATTAAATATTTATAGTATATTAAATATTTATAGTATATTTGAAGCCAACTATTTCAGGAGACAGCAATTAAGAGAAGCAGGAAGTTTATATATGATTTTTTTAGATCTACAGTAATGTTTATATTTAATAGCTTTTCAGGTGCAGGGTTAAACTGGATTAAACAATCAGATTACAGGTTGGGCAGCTGGATATCAAGTCTCTTCCAAGGTATCTCAAAAATATACATGATACGTTGCAGGCAGTTATTAAAATACAATCCCTGAATTAGCTTTCTGCTTCCAGGTACATTTCAAGAGTGGGAAGCGTAGTATGTGAAATGTGTTGTGGAAGTGTACGTGTTGCAGTATAATTTTTCTTTCGGTGTTAGTAGATTATTATATAAAGTTATAATTGACCTAAAACACATAGCATGAGTTTAAAATACCAGTGTTCAAGGTGTTATTACTGGAATTCTTTAAGTCAGTCAATCCACCCTGTCTCGCATGAGATGCATACAGGGCTTTAGCCTTCAAGTTATGAAAGAGGAATCTGAATCTAAAATTATTTTTTTTTAAATGAACAATATTAATAAAGTTGAGAAGTGTAAAGTAGTGTTGACAATTCAAAATGAAGACAACTAGCTTGAATTTCCTTTTCTCTGTTGAAGTTTTCAAAAACTATTCACAAAGTCATTCTTTATGCCTTCCTCTGTGTTTATTAGCTGACTGTATGTGTGGATCTTCTCAGCTATAATAGTCCATTGTGGGGGTTTTGTTTCTTTTGCATATCAAAGGCATCCAGTATAGAGAATAAACAGGACTGGATCAAACACATCCGGGAAGTGATACAAGAAAGGACCATTCATCTGAAAGGAGCATTGAAAGAGCCGATCCACATCCCCAAAACCGCACCAACAACAAAACAGAAAGGAAGAAGGTAAGTGTATTTAAAATAATCAGAGATCTCTAAGTACACAACAGCACTCTTTCTTCTGTAGTGTTGAATTCCTAATGACTTCAGTGAATTGGACAAAAGCAAGAGTCATTTTGGCCATCTTTATCTTATAATTAATTTCCAGTTTCCTGCAGTGCTGAATTTGTTGAGATTTCTGCTCTGAACAGTCCATGACTTGTGTATGTTCAGCCATAAAAGAAGGGATTTGGAATTGCAGTACAGGATAGCTGTACATTTTAGATTTTTACAATTCTGCATGTGTCATTGGTTTCCTTTCATGGATATTAAAATGTGTGACTGAGTGTTCTGCTTGCTGGCTTTGGCTAAGTGGCTGTGCAAGTTTCTTGCCATAGTTCTGGCTGGCTGGTTGTTGCCTTAATTCTACATGATGTAGACCTTGAGCAACTGAATCTGTTCTTTTGAAGTGTAGAACCAAGTATTAAGTGCTGAATACTTGATTTTTGCATCAGTTAGTTTGTCTGGCTGGTGTCCATTGCCACACTGTCCCTTCTTTAGATGGTGCCCCTTCTTTAGAGTTGCAAGTAGGGAAGTAACACTTTACAAACACAATGCTAATATTGTAATGAAAATGGAATTATTTGCAGAGACGGCGAGGACCTGGACAGTCAGGGAGATGGTAGCAGTCAACCTGATACTATTTCAATTGCTTCACGAACCTCACAGAACACGCTAGACAGCGATAAGGTAAGATTCCCAGGTGTTGCTCGGTTCTCAAAGCAAATGATTCATCCCTTAGTGTGAGTTAGAGACCAAGATTAGTCCTTAGTACCTTCAGAGAGGAGGCGTGGAAATATTCAATAGCTCTAGGCAATAGAAAAATATCTTGATGCCATGGGGGAGCAGGAGTGATTGTTTAAATATTAATAGGTCATGAAGGAATTATGTTTGTTCCAAACTGAAACCAATTTGTTCCCCTCTCTTCTGCAGTTTGTACAAAGATGTGACCCAGTTTAAAAAGAAAGTTTTATTTTCCATAAAATTTGATACTTATGCACAGAACTCTTCTTGATGTCAGTCTCAGCCTTTCTGAAAGCCATACCATCTGCTTTTTGTGTTAGCTTGAGGTTGGTGGTTGGCATGCAGTTACTTTTGAGAAGGAAAAATACTACCCAATGTCTATAGGTTAGAGAGTAAGAGTGTTCACTTTCTGCGTGACAGCTGATGAAAATCACCATATTAGACAGGAGTAACCCACAGCACTATCATATGGTGCTAGTGTTTCCTTTCCTCCATGTCTGCCTATAGATTCTGGCTGGGTTATCCCATAAGTTTCTCATGGGTGGAAGAAAGGCATCAAGGGAGTAAAAATTCTTCTGAAACGTGTGTATTACTTTGGAATTGAAAGAAGATTTCTGACTAGTGAGAAGTGTTAGGAACTTGGAGGGAAGTAGGGATGGATAATAAAAGTATGTCAAACATAAGAATGAATAAAAACATCGAAGCAGTGTAGCAAATTACTTGAAAACGTGGTTAGGGATTTCTGGTCTGTTACCTCATTGGGTACAATTGTTCTGATGAGCCATTCAAACTATGCAGGTAAATAACCAACGTATTACAGGGCAGCTAAGTGAATAGGTTCTCAGAATAATATTTTGACCATTCCCATTGCCATCTAAAAGCGTGTTTTCTGTATTTCTGCATGTCACTTAAACTCTATGGTTTGATTTTGCATGTAAAGAAGAGGAAGACAGAAGAAGGGATGCATAAGGTGCTTAGGGTTGCTCTTGTATTTGTCAAAAATAGCCTATGTTTTGACCTTGTGCCTTTGTACGAAGTTGGTCTGTAGTTTTGCGGGTAATTTCTTCTTAGCATAGCTGTGAGAAAAATGGTTGGTTAGGGCAAAAAAGAGAGTCTTTCGATGACTCTTGTTTTGCGATTTTATTCTTTGCATTCTTACTTAGCTATTTAGTGATTTACAAAAATTGTGTTGTGTATACTAGCAGTTTAGTTCATTTTTTATGCGTTCTTAAGAGTTTAGGTAATCTATCCCGCTCAAAAGCAAGACATGCTCTCTCTGATTTCCCCAATTGTTGGCTGAGACGTCAAGCTGTGTGCACGCAGCCTGGGCTGGATTATGCTTCCATTCAAATGGAGGTGATGCCATCCATCCCTGCCATGCACAGCCATTGCCCCTCTTCAGTTGTTTGTAAGATGCTGTTTATTGGTGAACAGCATGGACTATCTCCTTCACGGTAGTATTTCATGCATCATGTGAGAATTGCTAAGAAAGCTGGCCAAGTGAAATGCCCTCAGGATTGTCTTCCAATCTGACATGAGGAGTCTTACCAACAACCTGTTCAACAGGAGTTAAAAGAAGGAGGAATAGAGAACGCTTTTAAATATGTTCCTGATAAATTAAGTTTTAAATTTGTTTAGTGAATGTAGTGTTGTTTTTAAAGTATTTTTGAGTTCTCACGTTAGTGCATAAAATTTTCATTAGACTTCTCTTTGACAAGAAAAACAAACTAAAGACTTGAAAACTCCCTGGAAGTTACTCGCGCTATGTATTGTATGTCCAAGGAAGGAATTTACTGTTTGTGAACTTTTTAGAAGTGTGTGAATTAGCAGAGTAACTTCATTTAATATTTCTATTTTATGTTTTGGTCTGTTAAATACATTAAGAAGAGACAATTTTAATCTGTTTAAAAATTCAAAATAAAAATTATTAAGGAACAGTAACAGGCAGAAGGCCAGTGAAATCTGTAGGATATCTTAACACACTTGCTGAATCTGAAGTAATCTCTCTCTTTGTATGTTAAAAATTCATTAGCTGCAGTCCATTTGGGGTTTAAAATTGACTCTGTTTTCTCAGCCTAGAAGCTTGAAGTACTTATGAATGTCTTACAGAGATGGAGTAAAACAGTTTTGTGGATTTTAGGTGCTGTTGATGTGGCTAGCCAGAAGGAGCAGTGGAACTCCTTGGTCAAATTTGGAGGCCGTTCCAAACTGAGCTTGGATTCCAAATGGAGAAACGTTAAAAATATCAAGTAATTTAAAATAGTGTTAATCAGGTGGTAAAAATGTTTAACTGTATCATTTATTACTCTGTGGATGAACGTTTTCTGTTCACATGTATCCGCTATTTTGATTTAGAAAAGACAACAAATACTAAACATGTCATACTAATCAACAGCCAAGTAAAACTATTCTTTTATTTCCTCCAATTATATGTTCAGACAGTTGATCCTTTTAAAATAAATGTTTTGATTAGAAGTGCTAAGCTGTTACACAGGGAGAATATCAAGAATGAAATCCTTTACCCAAAACTCAATACTCTGTCTCACCCCCTCAGAGATATACATTGAAAGGGCTAAAAATCCTTAGCCTTGGTAGTAAGTGGTTGAGTATTGTCTAGATGAGCTTCTTCCCTTGCATCCTCTTTTCTGACACAATTGGAAATGCCTTAACAACAGAGAATAACTTCGCGATTAGCTTTTTTATTCTCCACCCTGGCTTTTTAGGTTAGAATTGTCACTTCTCATTGTTGGCTCCTTGCATGTTGCTTTTTAGTAATGACTGGGGTGATGCAATAGACCATATGTTTATAAAGCTGATATCCTTCCCAGCTTCATGTCATCTGAAAACTATATTGGAAGGCGGAATTAGAATTCAGAATTGTCTTGGCAAATGGGAGAAATTAATTGGCAAAATACCATGCAATTTAATAAGAACACATTTGAGCTAATGTGAATAGGTGGAAATAGTTAACTACTAATGAAAACAATGAGAATATTGAACAGTTTTTGAAAAGATGATCTAGAAGCTACAGAGGCTCACAAGCTGTTTATTATTTTAACAGTGTGATGCAATTATGGGGGGTGGGGGTGGGAGCAGCCCTGTATTGGTTTGCAGAAATAGGATGCTGAGCTGCAGGACACAAAGTCCTCGTTCTTTACTTGGCATTCGTAAGGCTCCACATCCACTTTTGAGTACAGAATTTTAGCAAATTAGTGGTCTATTGTAAGAGTTCCAGGAGAAAGAAGACAAAAAAAACTCTGCCAAAGATAACTTAGAAAGCAAGATAAAGAGTTGGGCCTAATGAATCTAAACAATAAAGGCCGGAGGAAGAACTTCAGGTCTTCAAGTGTGTAAAAAGCTACTACACAAAGTTACAGAACAGTCTTTTACCAGTATTTTCAGTGAATGGGATGAGATTAAAGGATTTATCTTTAATAAAAGATTGCAATATCTTTTTTTATGGGTATGAAAATGTGAAGCCCTAGAGCAGAGTGATTGTGAAGGCTGGGGAATCTCCATAACTCAAGATCTTTGAGAACAGTTTGGATAAATGTTATTTGTGATTCCCATAAATGTAGTTGATCAAGAAGTGGACTAGGTAACTTAAGATCCCTTCCCAGCCTTTTTTTAATATCATGGGGTGTATCTTCACATTTCAAGGCATGCTGAATACATCCATAGCACTGACACATCCTGAAGTATTGGAAGGTATAATGCAGTCCAGAGTGAAATACAAAATTTTTTGAGGAGACTTCCATTCCGTCAAAGCCTCTCAGTTTTCTGAATGAGTGCTCTTATTGTCTCCTTCTCAGTAGATATTTTGCCCTTCACCTTTCGCAGCATTCCTTCCATTCACCGTCTGTAGCTGTGTAGCCGGCATTTTAGGTTGCTAACAAATAAAAGAGATGACACTTGGCCCATTCATTCCACCTTTCAACAGTTCCTAGCCTCAGAGCTTGATCTGATTTTAATGTCATCTTTTGAACTTGATCCAATGCATAGGAAACGAAAAGGGGAGGCTGAAGAAAACAAAGTAGGTCTGATAGGTCTTTTCGTGCTTGTATTAAGTGAGCTGGTAGAAACATGAAATAATCCGAACTACTATTTTGGTAGCTGAGCAGATGAGAGGCTTTTAGAGGAAAAGCTGTCATAGGGTGTTAGCCTAAATAGTAGGAATCATGCTAGCTGCTCTGGGTGGTCAGTGGAGCAATATTTTAACAAATTGTCTTTTGTGCCCAGCTGGTAACACTTTGTACTGCTCTCTATGTGAAGTTGTATTTCATTCTCATGCTTCTTTAAGCTTGTGTGTAGTACTTTGGAAAACAGAAAAAGGACTGAAGCAGCAGGAGACAACCAAGCATTTAGTTCTGCCAGCTAAAACCGCAGAAGAGAAAAGGCTCCCATCAGTAGAAAAAATGCTAGTAAAAAACCAGACGTGGCCCTGAGTATACGCCTCTTTCAGAGGCAGAAACCAAGTCTGGGCAGCTACCTGGTCAAAGCAAAATATTCTTTGAGACAGAATTTTTGTGTCTCTCCCATTTCTTTCCTCCCACAGTGCACTTGTTTCCATTTTAAAAGGGGATTAAAGATTTTCATGCTTGAAATAACTGAGAAATCTTATTAGCTGCTCTCTTTCCTTTCCCTTCTCCTCAATGTAAAATTACCATGGGACCGTAAATTTAATTTGCAGTCCTGAGAGGAGGTTATATGGCCTGATGTAAAGGCTGTTGTATGTGGCAAAATTCTTGCCACTGATGATCTTCCCAGATACTGGTGGCAGATGAACTCTCGGTGTGGTGTCTCTGACTTCAACAAACCTGTGCTAAGAGTGTATTCAGCCAGTGAGTGCGTCTTACGGTTTTATTTTTTTTCCCTCTGCAAGTGACAGTGATTAAAAGGCCCCAGAGAGATGAACATAGATGGTTAACATTAATTTCGGCAACAGCAAGACACCATGTCCCATGATAAGCTGTTTAATTAAACCTTGCGCCTTTTTTAATCTGTGGTTCTATTTCTGTCTGGCTTTTGTTTCTCGTCTCGTCTCTGTCTCTCCAGTTTCCATGTTTCAGACATAGCCTCATTTATTTTTATCATGCATGATTAATTCAGTTTACATAAAGGGTTTCTTGAGAAGGATGGATAAAGTATATAAAGCCCTTGTTCAGCCTAAATTTGGATTTAGATGGTTTGTAGGTCTTTTTCTCTTCAGTGTAAGTCAGTCTCCCGGTTCTGCTGCGCCTCTTGCTCTTCCCTCCAGCTAGCCTAGAGAGCCTTGCCAAAGCTGTCCAACAACAGCTGTTGAGCAATGCGTTTAATCACAGACACTCCTTGCTGTCCAACTGCATTTAATCAGTGCGAAAGATGAAACTGCTTTCAGAAAGTGTGTTACGGAGAGAAAACGAGCAATGAAACATAGAGGAAAGCAGCATTTCCTAACCATAACTGTTGCGGGAAGAAGGAAGGGTTGTTATCCCAAAGGAGGGGAAAATTGATGAATGCTTTTTTTGGTCAGTTGTCCATGATGATGTAGATATGTGTTGGGCAGAGAACATCATTGTTTTCGGTGTGTTAGGCAGCAGTGGAGAAGTCCTGCACAGAGTCGGACAGACTGGTATTTTTTTTGTACTTTAGTAGTTTCTGACATAGCCACTGACAGCCTTTTTTGCTTCTTCCTTTAGCTTAATACTATATAAAATATGTAGTGAACATAAAATCTGAGATCTTACTTTTTTTTTAATTAGGGAAAGGAGAAGAAACAACCTCCATATTAAATCCAAAAGCATGTGGCAGTTGCACCAGTCACAAAGTACATTTTAATCTCTATTTGTAGGAAGTGAAGGGTCAGGAAAGCAAGCAGAGCACCAAAGCTGTGGTCCTGTAGGTATGTAGGAGAAAATACAAAGACTAGATGCAGCTTCTGGAAAGTGTCAACCTGTTACAGCCTTGGTGCTTGCACTGACTGGGGACGGATATGGAGTCTCCTGAGAAAAATTTGGTCTGCACTAGACACCTTGGGAAGTCATACTTCATCAGCTTTCTTGTTAGTCCCCATCAGGCATACAGATGGTTTCAATTGTTTCTGAGTTTGTCTTGAAGAAGGCTGTAACATAAATCAATACCAGAAAACAAGGGAAAGCTCTTTACTTTTTCCCCTTTGGCATACTTTTGCATGGACTGAAAACTAACATAATATGGAGAAAGAGTGGAAGGGAACAGGAAACTTTTTAAGGAGTTGAGGAGGTAGCATGTTTTGAAGAAGTACCACTGCCCTGCCTGTAATTTGTGTATTGGGTCTGTCAGGAGAGATGTGGTAGAAGCAGTGGGATTCATTTTTAGCCTGGATCTAAAAGGGTACCTGATTTATTTTCCTTAAACACTAGATGTATGAGGGCTTTCTGCCCTTCTTGGCCCCTTCATCCCCCCAAGAAAATGTTTTTCTTCTTTGTGTGCACACATAAACGAGGGTAGCCGGTGAGATTAGCAGTCAGAGACCATGGGAAAGCTCTGGATTTACTGCGGACCATCTGCTAGGAGTTATGTCCTGTCGCTTGTTGCAGGCTTGAGGAAGAGAAGGCTGGAAATAGCCTTTCAGTCTTACTGGGGTTTTGCTGGTTTTGTCATTTGCTCTGAAATTCTTGCTTGATAACAAACAATGTTATCCTAGAAAAGTTTCTATCTGGTGCTTCGGTTCCAGGCTTGTAATGAAAATTAATAAATAAATAACAATGCAGTCTCTTATCTCCTTTTCCTAAAGCTCATGGGATGCAGCTGGCAGTCACATAAGAGCCTAAACGTAATAGTCAAAAATAACATAGCAAGAACTGTGCAGTACATTGGGGTAGGACACGCTTCTATATTTGCTGCGGTTGGAACTCTCACAGGGTGTTTGTCCTCCTTTGTCAGCATAGAGCATTGCAGGATTACCTCGCTGGGCTGAAGGAGTTTACTGGCTTGGTCCAAAATTGCTGAATTCACAGAAGTTGCCTACCAGCTGAGATCTGATATGAATGGTGCACTGAAGCAGCCTCAGCTATAGAAATACTCACACACAGAAAGCTGAAGTAGCCTGGAACGCTATTGCCGTGTGGAAGGAGAAGGAATTCCCAGGCTGTTTGCCTAAGTTGGATGGGTGCTCTGGTGCTGAGCAATCTTGGGAACTTTGCAAAGTTCTGATAATTTTCATTTCACATCAAAGCAGATGAAAAAATCAAAGAGAGGAAACTTAAGCTTAGGCAAAGTAATTCTAATGAAGTGTTTCGAAGAGGGGGGAGGAAAACCATGAGCTTGTATGCTTTTAATTCAAGTTTGTGTGTTTTTATTTGGGGAATTAGCAAAAATGTGAAAGTTGTAAGCCGGTGTGGATTTTGTGTCAAATAGTTAAGTATTGGGGAAACATGTGAAGAACTTTATGCTGATTTTTGTAATTAAGTACGGCGTACCCTGGATGATTTTGTGACCTGCGTATGTAAAGAGTAAGCTGCATGGTGTGGAAATAAGGCAGTAAGCTCATTCGAAAGAAGGTCTCTCTTTCTGCCTTGAATTTGCAAGGTAACGTGCGTGACTGTGTTTAGTAATAGCTGGGGTTTTGTTGCCAATTATCACCCATAAAATATATTCTGAAGCGACTGCTACTTCAGCATTCGGGGTAAGGAGCAGTCTAGCCAGAAAAACCGCTTAAATCCTCCGCCCAGCACTGTCACAACCCGTGCGCTTTGAGCATAGGCAGAGACAAGCAAAGTTAAAAATCTGTTCTAAAATGCCAGAACTGCCTGATTTTTGAAATGATCTCTTCTTGATGTGGAAAGTCTCAGAAGCTTGCTATCTCATCCAAAATACGAATCCTGCCAGGAATCCTAAATAGGTAACGGTGCGTGACGGATGGTTTGATAACGAGCGTTCATCTGGCTTCTCCTTCTTGTTTTTCCCCTCACAGTTGTCTGGTGGGTGCGAGCTGACGGTGGTAATCCATGACTTCACCGCCTGCAACAGTAATGAGCTGACAATCCGCCGTGGGCAGACAGTGGAGGTCCTGGAGAGGCCCCATGACAAGCCCGACTGGTGTCTGGTTCGAACCACAGATCGGTCCCCAGCTGCAGAAGGCCTGGTCCCCTGCGGGTCCCTCTGCATCGCTCACTCTCGCAGTAGCATGGAGATGGAGGGGATTTTCAACCACAAAGGTAAGAAGCGATGGAAACGAAGTCTACTTGGCAGCAGCGTGAGTTTTGGGTGATGGGGAGTACTGTGCAAATGGGAACTCTGGTGTTCTTGCGCTGGTTTGGTTTCTAGTTTTTAATTACATAAAACACAATGCTTTTAGCAACCTGCAGCCATACTGTCTGTTCCAAAATAAGCAGTTGGCAATTCTCAGTGTTAAGTGAAAATGTGGCTGGAGACAGGGAAGAGATTTAAGCAAATTATGGCTTGGTGAACAGAGTTATATATCATGCCAGATCAAGTTGCGATGATAGGAAAATCTATACCTGTTGTGTGCTGAAAGGGGGCAGGGAAGAAAATCTCCAGTATGCATTATCAATGGTTCCTGAGAAACCCTGCAGTAAGAAGTCATGGCATAAGGCTCAGGGATTGCAAAGGTAAATACAAGCATTACAAGGTAAAAATCAAGCATTTGCCATGGCAAAGGGAAATGGCTATTTGGACTTCTGTATTTTACTTAACTGAGATTTCTAGAGTAGCAGTGGCACACTCATCCCTTTTTCCCAGAGAGCTCTGAAATCTTACTTTGTTTTTTCAGAAAGAATGTGCCCCTGAAGGGTGCAAGAAAAATCTGATAATTTTTTGAAAGTTTTTAAACTTCTAATGTACTATAGTCCTTTGGCTCTGTAAACTCCCTAGGCTCACAGAGTAGTTTTTTATTGGAGAAAATGCTTGCTTGCTTCATTTTGAAACTACTTGACTTTGCAGCCTGTGAACAGAAAGCAAAGTGAATTAAAAAAAAAAAAAAAAAAAAACAAACAAAACAAACACCAGAAAAGCAGTTCATTAGAAGATGTTTCTTCACATGCTGGGGGAAAAGATGCATTTCAAAGAGTTTGTTATTGCAAGTAACAAGATTAGCAGGAAAGTGGTGTTGAGGAAAACTTGTTTTCCAAAACACAAAGTTCTGGGTTTGGAGAGTTTTTCATAAATATAACCACGAATTTTTCAATTATTCAGTCCATTCCAGTTATCACATTACAATTTTTCCCAGTTTTTTCAGACACTGCCTAAATATGCTTGGCTAAAAGAAGGGAGAGTTTGTGTTTCTTACATTAGGAGCATGCACAGCAGGAACTTCCTGAATTGCAGGGTGATGGGGGGCAGGGGGAGAGTCTGCAGGATTGAGCTGTGTAGTTGGAATACTTTTTCGTCCTCTTGTGTCCTATAACAATTTGGATAGAGAAAGCTTGCAGTTGTTCTGATGATAAAATTGGAAAATGTAGTTAAGTATCATTTGAAACATTTCTTCCTTTGACTAGGGGGTGAAATCATGGAAATATCAACAGGATTTTTTTTTTTTGTAACAACACTCACAGAATTGATAAATCCAATTTCCTTTGGAGCTACGGGACTTTACTTTTGAATGCAGGGTTTTATTAGGAGAGGCAGATTGTACTGGCCAATATATGTTATATGAAGAACATTGAGCCTGTCAGACTCCTGAGGGAGAGACGGAGCTGGTTTTGTCTTTGAGAGGTTACTTTTATTAATCAAACCAGTGAACATAACCTGTATTGCTTTTTTTTCCTTTAGTGTTTGTTTGGGGAAAATGAGGCAGAGCATTGTAAAGTTACTTTAGTTTCTGTTCGACATGTTGCTGTGAAATAAAGAGCATTAATTAATTATATTAATCATGGAGACTGAAGAAGAAAAGGCCATTGCTAGAATGAGCATGATTTGTAGGGTTGAATGCAGCCTCAGAAGTGACTTCTGTCCCTGCCTCTGCCACAGGCTTCCTGTGGGATGTTATGGCATGCCATCTAAACCCCAGCTGATAAGAAGCAGCTGCTAACTGTTTATTCCCACATTACTGGGTGTCAGGCTTTAGGAGCTGGATGTTTGATTTGTAAAGTTTCCCGTGCATGGGACTGTGACTGAAGTTAGCGTGAACGGTCTTGAACATGCAAACTATTATATAAATGTTAAGTATAAGGGGGGGAGGAAAAGACCAAATAACTTGAGGTACTTGAAACCACTGGATACATTTGACTTTGGTTTCTACCTCAACTTTCTATTGCTTGAAAGAGGTTGATAGTGTTCATTTCACAGAGGGATTATAAAAATTAAGCAAAATTCGTGGAGTGCTTTATTTCCCCCCCCATCGTGAAAAGTACCTCAGACAATCCCACAAAGCAATTACTCATTCTCAAGTACTGCATTTGATTAAAGATCTTTAAGGCGCTGGGGAGTATGTTAATCAGAAGAATGGAAAAACAATTAGATGATCTTCTCAGAATTGTTCATTGTGAGTATTGATTGAGGTATGAATTCCTAAAAAAAAAAACAAAAAAAAAAAAAAACCACAACCCCCATAACAAAGAACAAGTGAATGACTTACATAATTTAAGGCAGTCCGTGTACTTGGGTGGACAACTCTTTAATGCTGTGTTTCCGAGATTTCAAGTGCTTGATTCTTCAACTTCAGTCTTCAACTTCAGTCTTTTTAATACTGAGTTTTTTCTTTTTTTTTTTTCCTTTTTTTTGACCATAATTCAGTAATACTTTCAGAGTTTTTGAATGATTCAACAAATTAGGATATTGCCTTAAGGAGTTTTTAGGTCTATGTCAGGCTCGCAGTGTGAGCATCAGGCCTGAATAATTCTGTACCATTCGTAGGGTAAGCCATGTGCAGTAGACACGAGTTTGGAATTTGTGCATGTCTGGCATAGCAAGCTGTTGCGAGAGGCTCAGGCAGAGAGAGGTTTTATGTAATTCCAAAGGAAAAAAGGAGGTGGTCACCATCAGAAATGGCAGGGGTGGCTGCTTGGATGTTGAGTGTTTAGCCTATACAAATGGCTTGTTGAAGCGAAGAATTTTGCACTCCTTTCAGTATCTATGGGCCCTACAATTTTGATCTTTTCAGCAGTGTTTATCAATACCATTTGCCAACTAGCAAGTTGGAAAGCCACGGCATACCAGGTGAAGTCAGCTTCCAAATTTTGAAATGGCGAACCTCTTCTAAGTTGTGTAAAACCACATTTCATCACTGAGTTACAGAAATGAAATGATTATCCCAAGTAGGGTAACATGAAATATTATTGAAGCAGAAAGTATGTTCAGTGAAGCCTAGTTCTGACAGCTAATCTTGGTCATTCCTCGTCTGTCCACGTATATCTGTCAACCATGAAAGGTAACGTTGTTTTATTCTCATGTGAGAAGCCAGCCCCAAAAATTACCCTCATCGCTTGCCTACAAGTGTAGGTGTTACTTGTCCTCTAAGATTATCTATTACTTCAAATATCTAATCAGTATGACTGGGTAAAAAATTAATGCATTTACATTATCTTCAATATCTAAAATGTTATAGTAGCGAAGATTGCAATCATTTTCTTAAGAGTATGGGGAAAGCATTACAAAGAAAAAAAGACATATACTAGGTGGATAGTCATTTAGGGGGAGGGTTGATTGCAGGTTCCAGACCTTTAGCTCACTCTGCTGGATATCAAATCTATTTTTGTAAGTTATTTGGGTCATTTAATCAATTTGACGTGCAGTTTACAGATGAGTACATTTTTAAAAATCTAAATCCCTTTTATAATGGGGAAATAAGACAAACAAGTGGGTAGTGAAGAGGTTGAATAACAGTTGGTGCACTCTACAAAAAATAAATTGCTAGCTTTGGAAGAACATGTTTTTCACAAGTAATACATAAGGCAACAATTTTTTTGCAATGATTCCCCACATGTTAATGGGCGTGGGGAAGAAAGAATGTTCCTGTTCTATTTGGTGCTTCTCTCTCTCTTTTTTTTTTTAACAAGGGGTTTTTTTCATTCTGTGATACGTCCTTTTTGTATGTGCAGTTCTCTTCCCTTTGTTTGCAGGGCATTTACTCAACCACAGAGTTTTGGGTAAAGGGCAGGGGACAGGATTCAGTATAATGAAATTGAACTTGTAAGCTCAGAAAAATTGGCAGGTATTTAAAATTGTTTGGGAATATCTTGCCTGTTTAGATCACTGTTCACTGTCTTTTCCAGCTTTATGAGTACTTCTGAAGTCTGAAAAATTTGTGATAGTCCATCATGTCCCTTCTGTATATGCTACTGTTTGGAGAGCCACACAGGCTACAAGAAGCCTTTGCTCATGGGGCTTACATTTACATGTCTTTCTAAGTTATGGGGGTTTTTGGGACAACATCTAACTACCAATTCATGTTACTGTCTTTTTGGTTCAAAACTTGGCCACAGAGATCTTTTGTTTACCCGGAGGTAAAATGTCTGCCTGTTTTATACATTCTTATAATCCGGGTATGTGTGTAGGTTTGTTCGGATCTGAAAGGTAGGTGATGTCTTAGTAACACGGTGACATACAATGCACCACTGCAATACTTAATACTGCCCTTTGATTTTTGATTTTGCTCTCTGGATACTGTCCTGACTGGTGCCACAAGCAGAAAAATGTTATTTCAGCAGTCTTTTTTTTTTTTTTTCTTCCCCAACTGTAGTATCTCCCAAAGCATCTAGCATAATAAGGAGGATTGAATGGCTGATGCTTTCCAAGACAAAGGTTGACAAATTTGTTTAAAGCGCTGTGTAGTAAGCCCTTTTCTATACCTCCAAGATGGGAAGGAGTAGTGTAGGGCAGGTGTTGCAGGCATCAGAGCTCTTCTTGAATTGGTATGGGGACTTCCTATTCAGGAATTAAGAAAAATTGCATGGGTGATCTAGAGATATTTCCCCAGAAAAGAGAGATATTTTTCAGTTGAGGCCCCAGAATGGGATAAAACAGTGTCTTGAATTTGTTACATAAAGCAAACTTGCTCTCATGCAACTGGAGACCTTCTATTCAGAATGTTAATTTTAGAGGAAAGGGGAAGGGGATAGAGTAAAAGTAAAACATCTCACATATGATCAAGAGCTTTGAAAGCTATGCTTGAGAAATTGAGTGTTTCCATGTTAAGTCCAAATATTGTTACGAAGGAAGAGGAAGCTCTGATAGCAGCAGCAGAATTTGATCAAGTAAAATGGGAATCCAGTTTGAATAATTGAAGAAGGACTCCCTGTTTGTAGTGGAAGAAAAGAAGGATGACTTGGGCAGCAATTGTTTGCTTCCAAGCAGGGTGAGGCTGTAGAAGGGGAGGATTTGCTGTTTTGAGACTGCGAGCGAGCAAAGCATGGGCTACGTGTAAAGAAAAAGGATCCCCGCCCGTGGCTGAGAGCCAAAGTGCTGCCTGTGGGACTGTCTGACCGCCTTTGCAGCTGCAGGAAATGAGTTACAGCCCAAGCCAGCAGGGAAAGTAACTCCTAACAATGAGTAGGTACCGTACTTGCTTTGCCTTGTTGCCTTGGGGCCATGTGGCAAAAGGTGGGGACTGTAGTTTCCAGGGCACCATGCAGCAAGGGACCTGCTTCTGCTGCACAGCTGGACGCCATCCCGTGCAGAAAGTGGTATCGAGGACTGTGTTGTAGTTGTACAAGACACTAAATGTTAATCTAAAAATTCGGTTTCCTGACGAATCAATTACCTCCTTGTAAAATTTCCAAGTAACAGGCTGCCCATCCAGACAACCAGCTGATAGAAAGCCTTATGAGGAGCTTATGGGAAGCAAAGCTGAGCAGTCAGTTGGATTTCACACTCCGCTCGTCTAAATTAGCAAAAAATTGTAAAAGCCCTGCTGCAGTGTCAGTTCAACTTGTTTATCAGGCAGACTTGAGCTTGAACAGAGGTGCGGGCATTTTAATAGCTAAAGTTCAACTTCACAATTATCAGTTGTTTTGAAAGCCTAATAAATCATAAATTTCCATGTAATCACAAATATTTTGCCAAAAAGCATTACTAGTCTAGTAGTGGCAAAGATAGGTTGAATTTAGGTTGTGTCTGTGTGTGGTTTTTCAAACATGTTCTCATGCTTTAGTCCAGTTAAATAAAATAGCTGTAGTATAAAGTAAAACAAGAAATCTCTATCCTGACTTTCCCACCTTGTGGGTTTAGTTGCGTTTGCAGTTAAAAACATGGTTTGAGCATAAGTAAACTTAAATAAAATGTCAGCAACTGACTGTGGTCCATTAGATCATAATCTTTGCATTGAGCTTTATAGCCAAACTATATCAGATGGTCAGAGTTAATAGCCAAATTCTAATTCAGCCTGGAATAAACAGTAAAGTCTGGGTGAATTGCTTCCTTGTTGTGCAGTCCCAAACTAGATAAGGAGATTCAATGAATCTCACAAGTTGAATTTCTAGAAGGGTTCTCTCTATATGAAGTTTATGTGTCCTCTGAAACATTATAGGATTGGTTTCTGCATAAACCTGCTTTAAACTGCTGCACTATCCTTTTATCATAACCCAGCCCAGGAAGACCTGTCAGATATATCTGTACTTCCCATGCTGACTCCATTTGTGGGCATAAGTATGTGGTTAATTTGTCTCTGGAATTTTTGTACATAGGTAATGAAAGCTTTTTGCCCTGCTTGGGAGCTCAGTATTACAGCTGAGAAGAAGAAGAAATTTTATAATACTGGCTTGAATGTACTTTTGGTCCCAGAGAGCTGCCAAATATATTTCTCTTATATATCATAGTTGGAAAGGAAATCAGTGTGTAAAAAAGTATCTGCTTCAGAACAGATGTATTTGCACAGCTGATCTCTGGGAGGTAGAAGGTGGATATAAACCAGAAATTCTGATGGCTTTAAATTTCCCAAGAGAGTTGTTATTTTGCTTGCAATTAGCCTTTCTCTGACAGCAGTTTCTTTTTCTGACCAAGGTATTGAGGCAGAACAGGGTACAAACTAAAATCATGTCCTGCAAATGTTCGTATGTTGCAATTGAAGAAAAACATCCTGGAGTGATGTTTATTTTCCTTAACTGTCCCTCTTCAGGTGCAACAAACTATGGAAAAAGTTGTTTAAATGTTGAGAATTACTTCTTGAGGGTATCTTTGTTAGTTGTATTTTGCTTTGGATTAAGTAAATCTTCAGAGCTGGTGCTCCAAAGAGCACCTGAGAGCAACACAAAGAATTTATCTTCTATTTCAATAAGTAGCTTGGCAGGGTGGTGAGGGACAGGGAGAATGGGCCTGGGGACACCTATTTGGACAGGAGAATGCTCCTAGAGACGTGGAGTTGCCGTAGCTCTGTGGTAACTGCCTTGTTCGTGACAGACAAGGAGCTATAGGTGTATGTTTTTCTGCAGCTGGAATGGTTGTTCATTTCCAAGAGCTATCTGGGTAATTTTACCTGATGTGTTTTCCTTCCATCCAGAATTGTATAATATTGACATCGTCCATAAGCTCTTCTGTTCTGTTTCTGACTCTAGTTTTCTGGCACTTTGGCTGCCGTGGCTCCTATTCTTAAACTTGGTTTTGGGAGGAATATTTGTGTGTTTTGTGTTTGGTGGAGAGAAGAAAATTTTCGAGGAGCAGGCTGAAGACAGTGTTCTTGTGCACCTTTCACAACATCATCACATTACATCGTATCATCTGTCGTCATCACTACCTGCAGATGGAAATAGCAGGATTTAGAATTCCACTGACTTCCTCCAGTTCTGAGAAGGCTGCTGAAAGTCTGTGTCCCACTGACTTCATTTCACTTCTCTTGCAATCAAATAGTAAAATCTTAGTCTCTTGTTATGCATGCTAAACCAGAAATGTTGCATCACTTTTAACCCAACTCCATCAGAAGCTCTTTAACAGATGCCCTTGACGTCTCTTAAGTTGCTGGCATTGGTTTCACATCACCACTTCATTATGCAATGTTGTGCTATTTTGAGTGCATATTCATTGATATAGGTATGTATCCAATTTGGGACATGCTTGTGTTTTCTCCTGGCTTTGAGTTAAGTACAAATAGCAAGACATTTTTCTCTATCTGGGACAACTATTAAACTCATCATTCTCTAACATGAGAGCTATGCAAGTAAGTGATGGAATTCTTAGAGCAAACTGTGTAAAAGAGGCTGTTGTGATAACTGAATAGCACCATAAAAACATTGCATGATCCCAGGAAAAGTAGTCTATGAGTACACTTTTCAGAAATTTGCAGTATGCATGGATGTATAATGGTTAACCCCTACAGCAATAGAAGACATTTATATAACTGACATGCAGGCATAATAGTAAAGGCTATCTTAGGTAAACTTGTTATCAAGTTGTCCTTGATGACCAGAATCCTGTAGCCATTTTCCCTGAGGTCATAAACCATCTGTGTCCAACCTACTCTATGTTAACCATTAACGGTGCAGCAGAAATAGTCCCTCTTAGAAGAAGCGGTTAAAAGTATGTCAGGTTTTCAAGAGCAGACTGGGCAAAGCCCCAAGTAATCTGGTCTGATCTCATAACTGACCAATCCTTTTGAGCAGAAGGTTGGGACTGCATGGATTTTTGAGGCCCCTTTCAGCTTGAGTTAACCTGGGACCCTATCCGAAAAGTTAGAATTGCCAGCATGGGCTTGTTATGTTCTAAGTGTTTCCTGGAGTCTTGGGATCCCTTTAGTGTCTGTGGGGATATCAGAAATCCTTAAGACTTCCCCCCAAAATACATTAATTCCATGTAAGAAATGGAAAGGAATCATAAAAAGTATTTCTCCTCATGAAAATCTCTAGTTATTCTTGCTGCATGGTGCTGGGTGTGGTCATAGCTTTATTAGGCGTATGTTCATTTGTTAATATAAACTTTAAAGTATCAGTTATGGAGATTCCTTAAACACAGAGTCTAGGGAAATCTAGTTGCATGTAAGAACCTGCAAATATGCTGAAGGAAGGAAAGCTGCTAGGGAAGTCACCTGGAAAGAGGGAATAGTAAAGCTGACAGGTCATCTCTTGCTTTCTATAGAAAAGCTTAAGGGACATGAAAGTAAATGGAGTCGTCGAGGTCTAAGGTCAAGCTGTTGCTCTTCCCCATATAAATAATAAGAGAGGATTCTTAGAAATGTTAAATGTAGGAAATTTGCAATGACGAAAAAGAATAAGAAAGAAAGCAGGGCTCGCTAGCAAGAAATATATTAAGTGAAAGGGTTTTTTTTTTAAAAAAAAAACACAAACCCAAAAGACTGAAGAGTGGTTGACTGGATTGAAGTCTGGTTTAGGCAAAATTAACCAGAAAAGCTTGATTGGTGAAAACCACCAAATAATTCACCACGTATCTTAAAATTGTTATGTCAGTAGCTAATCTACTTTAAAGAGTTTATTTATCATGGCCTGACTTGGTTGTTGCTCCATCTCTCAGGGGTAATAAAACACGTACACTCTAAATGCTGGTTGATTCAGTAGAACAGGCTTAGGTGCATTTGTCCTAAAGATGTGGCAGTTCTACCAGAATCAGTTTGGAAACTACTGACTCAGAGCCCTAGTTAGAGTGTGACATCTAAAGAAAAGGTGCTTACAGCAGATGGTACCCTGGAGGTATGTGCTGAGTTCTCTTTGTGTCCCGGTTGCTTGCTTAAGTGAAAGCCCAGGCTATGGGATCCAGTGCTCGCTCACATCATCTTTGTAAGACTATGCTGCGATTATAATCCTCAGAACTGGAGTAAATTAATAGTAGTAGTACTTTACTATCTTCTTTTGCTGTTTCCCATACTCTATTATTGAAGTTGTTGAGGTGATGACAAGCATTTACACTTCTGTAATTATTTTTATTTAAAAAGAAGTATTTTATCTATTTTGACGGTTTCATCTTTCATGTAGAAGCATTTTATTATTTTTGTAAAGCAGAATGCCATTCTAAATTGCAGAAGGCGATAGTACCGTTTCATCAGATTGTAAGCTTTTGAAAGACAGTGTTACCTTTTGGAAAAGTCTAAGTTCTTAATACTACTAACCTGGTATTTTTGTCTGCAAGAGGTATGCGTATTAGGATGTAGAGTCTGTTTAGGTCTTTTTGTGTGCTTCAGGAAGTTACAGCTATTACCAATCTAAAATTTCTACCATGATGGCATGCTTTGTGCAGGAGGAGCTAATTGGGAAAAGAGAACGTGCAAAATCTTCGCGGCAATTAAAAAAAAAAAAATTCTTGCGCCTCAATTTTAATTGCTGTCCTAAAGCAGCATTGTTGACTTAACTGAATGTAGTTGCTTTCGGAAATATCTAAAGCATAGAACTAGAGTGGCTATTTCATAACTGCATTTTCGCAATTCTAGTGAGTGGTGGTGATGTAACTTGTAGTGAGTATACCTTTGCAATTTTCTGAACTCTGTAACTGTGTTTTGGTTCAGAGCTAACTTTCTTTTAAATGGGCGTAACCCAAACAGAAATGTCTTTTTCAGGACTGAATTATTCTACATCTAAAATTCAGAGTAGATATAAAAAACATTAATTACAATGAAGAATTGTTTGGCAGTACATGTTTTCTAGTGTTTCTGTGTTTTAACATCTGATAGGCAATGTAGAATAATAAACCCCTGTCCTGTGGTTTTTTTGCACCCTTCTTTCTCTTCTCCCTACGGCAAAGCTAGCCTCCAAGTATACTTAAATCTATGTAGTAACAAATCTGTGTTTATAATTTACAAAAATACAGCATGTGAAATCCAGGCTCAAAGAGAGAGAAAAATGCCTGTTTCTGATTTTGCTCTCCTGCTAGATGTAGTGCAGAGGAATTGCAGAGGTTGCTTCATTTTGCTGAAGTATCTCTTAATATAATAAAAGAAGCTGTGAAAGTATGTAAGTTTTTTTGTGTTAAACGCTAATGTTTGAAATCCAGACAGGTGCTTTTAATGCCCATATGCCTTTGTTTGCAATACTGCGCGGCTTAACCTGGTCCATTACGTGGACATGACTTCTGGTAGGCAGTACTGAGCAGAGGCAAAAGGAGGAGAGGTCTTGATGTAACCCTTTGTAACTAACCAAAACGCAGCTGTACAATTTGAACTTAGCAGAAGGGGAATAAGAAATGTGTTTTGGTCAGTGATACCAACCAGCACGTAGCCCACACAGCTTGCAGAAGCAATTCCTCCAGATGCGTATGTATGGAACTTCAGCATCAGTATTTCCTACAGGGAGTACGTGTACAATTTTTAAAGCGTTTCTTTTATTTTTAATGACCTAGTTTGGTTACTAGAACTGTTCGTTTTCCTTTTAAGTTACTTAAAAGAAATGCATTTTAAGTCAAGAACGTAATTCAGTATTCTGAACACTTCTGATGAATATATTCTTAACCTTTCCTTTTGTCCCTGACTGTATGCATTTCCGGTTAAGATAATTGTCTGAGAGATTTATGTTAAAAAGAATCCCAACTCCTGTATGTTCAGTTACAACTGGTTTGTAAAATTAAACCTGGTTTTAACCAGATTTTTTTTTCACGCCGACAGTGGAGTGGGAAGGGAAGGGAAGGGAAGAGAAAGGGTTTTTTAATATGGTTGAGGAGAGTATATCAGAAAATACAAATTAAGAAAAAAAAGGATGATGAAGGGTAACTTGCATAATAAAATTAATGTCAAAAATGAGTGTTTCTTCAATATATCTCATTAGGACAGCAAGTATTTCTCGCTTGGAACACTTTTTGTGTTTTCTCCAATGTAGAGACAAGGCATGGCATATTTCTTCTCCCCTCCCACCCCTTGCTAAGTAGTGAATGTATGTGGAACAACATTCCATACACTCATCCAAAAGATTTTGTTTGAATTATCTGAAGCTGGTTTGTTGTGGTTTTGCTGACAGTGGCTGGGATCCTTCAAGCTGATTTGGCATGCTGCAGTGGTGACTGTGTTGAGGAGTCAGAATTTTCCCAAAGCTTTTCCAGATAAACAGGAGACCAGGGACACTGAGCATCTCATCGTTTCTTTGAAAGGCCTCTTCATTCTTGGGGGTGGTATACAGGCTCCAATTCCTTGGCTATAGCGCAGAACAGAATTAAAACCTCAAGAAAATAATAGCCAAATGATTAAGATGGGAGAGAGTTTACGATGTCGTGTGCTTTTTGATATTCTTCCTTACTGTAGGCACGAGCAACAGCTAGGGCATGTTCTGCAAAGCTGGAGACAGGAAGGACGTGTTTAGATCCTGGCCTTGGTGAATGAATAGTTGGATAAATGGTTCATTTCCCAGTATTTTTAATTAAAGCCCAAGTACTTCAGTGTCTTGCTGTCAGTGTCTCTTGACGAATGCTTTACCCAAGATGTAGAAGGGAAGGTTATTAATCACCAGCCGAAAATATCTCTCTACCTTCAATCAGAAAATACTTTTCCCAGGTTTGCCAGCTAATTAGGTAGCCTGCATGTTTTGTTGGTTGATTTGGGTTCTTTTTGATTGAAACACCATAGTATTTTGAAAGGAGTTCTTGGAAATCTCAAATTAAGGATGTTCACACAGTTCATTGCAAAATACAATTTCTGACTGATCCAATTTAAAGTGTCGCTGGCAGCTGGCAGCACTGGTCGTAAAGAACAGGAAACAACGCGCTGAATGTAAGTCCAAAGAGCCACTGTTGTAACTATTCCGCTCCTTGCAGACCGGCACTGTTATCTGTGAGACTGAGGAGCAGTGAGGCTGTTTTCTGGGAACAGGATGATCTTTGTGTGTGGAGCTGAAGAAACCAGATCCTAGTGGCGCAGCTGTGCTCCAAGCAGTTAGACTGTGGACACATTGTACACTGAGGAAAAGGCAAAGTTAGGCTCCTTTCAGAATTTTAATTGTAGTGTGGGAGCTCACCTTTGAAGATTCAACCTCAGATTTATTTATTGATGCATTTTTCCTGTTCTACAATTTCTTGGTTGTGTTAGAGTATTCTAGTGTGAGGCAGAGTGCCTAACTTGCCAAAGATAGGATTTGTATGCAAAGTCTGCCTGAATTTTTTGTATTTTTTTAAATGGGAAATGCATATTGTAAATAAAATTCCTATTGGTTTGTGCAACATTAATTTAGTTCAAGAATTTTAATAGTTATGATTTATGTCTAATTTTGGCTCCTAGGTCTGGGTGGTCTTTGGTCCTGCACAGTTTTGGAAGTCTGAATCTTTTCTCTCCCACATGCAGAAACATGACTCAAAATTGTAAGAACTTTGCACTTCTAAATGATGAAAGTATTTGTCTGATAGAATATTTCAAAAATGGTTCTAAAATTGTGACATTTAGATGCTGGCAGAACTGAATAAAGAATTCACTCTTCTATTAATTTCAACTATCTTGTATACACTTCTCCAATCTTAAGATGAATGAGAATTTTTTAAATAACTTTGTAGTACTGATTTAAGAACATATGAATTGCTTTTGTAAATGGAATGTCTGGAATACAAGGGGCAAGATTGCAGAGAAAACGACAGATTTAGTTTTGCCCGAGAACAACATTGAATTTTGAAGATGGCTTTTTAATGCTATAATCTTTGAAACTTTTTTCTTTTTTTCACAAAAGGTAGATATAAGCAGAAAAAGTTGGCTCTTTGGATTCTTTTTCAGGCTCTGAGGCAACTCAAAATAGGTGTTTAAAAAAGAAATTACTACATTTGATTAGCTTCCCTTTCTTGTTCTGCTTGTGTAAATGTAATGGGGCCTTACAAAGATTAGGTTGGAATGATGTTTATCCTTGTTTTAATATAAGTTAAGTTGTTATTTCTATTAACATGCAAATGTCTTGCAGTATGAGAAATGCAGTCAGTTTAACTCCAGTTGGTCCTCTTAAATGAAAGAAGGGATGAATGTTTCCATTCTTACATGCAAGGCTAGTAACAGTACCTTCAGAAGAGGTAGCACTTCCATAGGGAGGTCAATACAGTGGCAAACGGTGGTTGCAGATGCTACAGTTTAGAGCTGGGACCTGTGAGAAGCTGAAGCTGTAGCAAGCTAATTTGTTGACCACTGATGGCAGAGATTGATGAGCTGGCAAAATGTTAATACCTTAAAATGGTTTTAGCTGTTTGACATTGCCCATCAGTGAGCCTCAAGATTAATTGCAGAAAGTCAATCCCATTCCTTCACTGTAGTAACAGATACTGGCATGTGATGCTTCATTTATGTATATCGTACACAGTACGTGCTGCCTTATCTACTAAGGATATACAGTGCTCTTCTAATTGAGTATTTTTTTAGTTTCTTTGTTTACTCACTGAGATGTAGTCTTTCTTACAAAATGTTGTCTTAAAAGTGAGAGGGCTCTTTTGCCTGGAATTTTAAAATCTTAATGAATTAGCCATTGATGAAATATTCATCCGGACATTTTTTGTCACAGGTTTAAGTAACTGAGAAATCTCTTAAAATGCTGGGAGTCTGAAGGGCCTTTCATCACTGCTTTGCTTTCAGAAATGAAGCTGATAACTGTCCACTTTTTTAAAAGAAATCATATAAAACGTATAGCCAAGCAAACTTATTTCTGCTCTATGCAGGTAAGGTGAAAAAAGAAACAGTTAATTTTTACTTTAAAAAAAACCAAACACAACTATTTTAAATGCTGTCAAATGGCGTGGGTGAGTATATGAGTTTTTTCCTTTGCTAATTTGATCGAAGTTTGTTGTCCCGTTGGGCTGGGGTCTATGAATATTTAAGGAGCGGATGAAGGGGGCGGCAGGTCAGTGCTGCTGCGCAACGTGCCGTGCAGTCCAGCCTTGTCTGCGCTGAGCTTCTGCTCCGTGCCCAGCCGTGGGTTTGCCTAAAGGTGTTCCCCACCTAGATGTATTCTTGCCTGCAGAATTAAGATTACCCGACTGGTCCGTTATTACCAAGGATGAGTTCCTACAAAAGATCGCTGATGCGAGGAGGTGCAAGAAGAGCTGTCTAGCAGACAGGGAGAGCCAACGCAGGATAAGGCTCTGGAATACAGAAAACCTGATGGAGTTAAAGGACAAAGAGATCTGTGTGGTAGAGCCTGAAGTAAACCGTAGAAAGGCATTAATAGGCTGCTTGTTTGGGCTTAAAATTACGTATATTGATACAGGTCACTCTCTCAGATGGAAATTGAGGATCGTGATACATCTTCAGGTGTTTAATCTAACATGGTAGTGTTACTAAATAATGTGCCCTGCATGTTGAATTAAGAAACGTTGGGTTTGTGATGTTGAAGTCATTTCCCTTTTGCTTGTACTTCAGTAGGAGAAGCTACAGGTCTGAGCTTTCAGTCTTGGACCGTAAGAAAGTTGTAGCTATTGTATATGCATTGAGATGTTTTTCAGTCAATCAGATTCTTACCTAATACTCACAGTCACTCTGCAGCACGTTCATGTGGAGTCTGTTGTCTCCACTCCAGTGTTGCGTTGCTGTGGAGTAATTGCTTTTCACAACAAGTGTATACATCAAAGACAATTGTGTATCCATGATCCTTTCTTCTTAACCATGTAACCTGTGAAATATGCTTTATGTAGTGGTTCACATGGTCATCTCTCTCCCCCACCACCTTGATTTACTTGTCAGATTTGTCTTCTGAGAAGAGAAAGGGCCAAAGCAAAACCTGAAGTTTGATTGAGTGTTTGATTGATTAGGAAGAGAAGAACTTCTTGCAATACATGCTGCAAATGATGTGGTTCCCAGAGCATTTAAAATATCTTCCTGCATATATTATTGGTGTTATAGGGTCAGTCTACATGTAGTTAAAAAGCAAAACAAATCCAACTGCAACACAGTTTTTTGTAAAAATTTTGCTATGTTTTAGTCAGAAGCTTTCTTACATATGGAAATCACTATTCAAAGTTATATTGATAACTTCACTAACTTTTTCTAAATGTGAGTTAGAGATGTGAGAGTTTAACTGCAATAAGAATTACTGGATATTCTTTAGTATGCTCGATGTCCGTGGGAACTGTTGGGTAGTAGAGGAAAGGGATTGTTTCATTTATTTTTTTTTCTTACTCAACTAGAAACTAGAATCATTTTCAGATGTTCTACAATTTCATGAAGAATAAACTAGCTTTAGTGGAAGTCCGACTGTAGGTGGCAAACTATAAAGATCACTTATCCTGAAGAAAGAAGTTTTTTTCTTCTGCCTTTTTCCCCCCCACACTTAAGAATTCAGTATCATTTGGAAGTCATCTTGGGTCAGAAGAAAAACGTTCAGGAATCAGACTTAATGGTTTCAGTGCAGGAGGCTATTAAGGAGAAACTAATTCAGAATTTAGGGTGGCTTTCCTTAGAAACATGAAGAAAGCAAAACTTTAGTCTCAGGATGAGGGTGAGCACAGCTCTTTAATAGTGCAAAGAGGATAACGTGTGTGCACCCAACTTGTGTTAAGTGCTGATGAAAAGCCGCCTTTGACTCTGGGACCCTATATGGTATCAGCTCCACATAAAATTCCTATTTATCCTTGCATTACATGCATTTGTTTGTGCTATTATCATTGGCAACGCCTTCACTGCTTTATTTGCTTCTTTCCCCCTGCATGCTAGTGTATTTCACAATATTGTTTGTTTAATCTCATTTTAGGGCTCTTTTCATTACAATATGATGAAAGCATTTCACTTCTGTTTTTACAGAAATTTAATCCTTGCTTTGGCTTCACAGCTGTTTATCTATCTAGTGGCTGTAGCTTTTTGTATGTCCTTTGAAATTAGATGATAAGGTGTTCAGGGGAAGAAACCAAACATATTTTCTAGGTTTGCAAAGTGTTTAGCTAAAAAAACCCATAAATGAATATTTACGGACAAATGTTTGCGTGGCATGCTAGGTGAAGAATGCATAGATAAAAAATAAAACGCATACAATTTCTGTTTACTGAACATGAAGATAGCTTGATGAACTAGAAATTTACCTTGCAGAATATAAGCTGAATATAAGTGAAAAGATCTGAAATGCAATTTAAACCAGGGCAAGATCTTAATTTATCAAAAGGTGTGGATTTTCTAGTGTTTGGAATTTTTTATTTTTCACAAACAAGTCTCAAGAGATGATGAAGGTAAGGGCAGAATCTGTTGTTTGGTACAGATTTTGTCAAGGAAAATGGAAGTTCCAGGGCAAGTGCTGCATGGTTTAGCTGACTGGAAAATGTCCGTCTTTTTTGTATTTATGGCTTTAACTAAAGCATTAAAAACCAACTATGCACTGTGAAATAAAAAGAGGCATTAAACGTTGGGTTTGTGCGTTCCAGTTACTATAAAGCTTTGTAGAGGTACTAGACGGCATCTTTTCTGAAGGCTGAGAGGAAAAATAGCTGGTTTGCTGTGTTTTTTAAGATCAACTTGAGCCTCAATTAGGGTAGTTACGGTAGAGTGTAATCTGCTGCATCTGGCTATTCCCACATGTGAATTTAAAGACTGGAACTGTGCTCAGTGAGTCAGAGGAGAGCATCCCTGGAAGAGAGGAGCTGCTCGGACGGCAGGGCAGGGGGCTTAAAGCAGACTGAGAAGATAACAGCGACTTCCTTAATCCGATGGCATTGCTTGTAATGTTATCTGGGTGAACATCTTCAGGAGAAGCTGTAACACATCTCTGGGGCGCGGGCGAGTAGGTTATTTGTGAGCTGTGGGTATCGGAACAGCTGCCTCCTCACCATGCCAAACAGGATTAAACAGATTGACACTCTGGGATCGCTTCACTCAGTAAACCCTACCTGCTGCGGCAACGGGCAGCCAAGTGGCTGTAAATACTGGATCCTGGATTTAGGTACAAATATATGCCATGGAGATAATGGGCTGGGAGGAGGAAGGTTGCTCGGTTGGGGGATATTTTCAAATCTACATAGGAGTTTAGTAGGATGCTTTCTTTTCTCCGTCTCTCCCTGCTCTACTCTCCCCTCCCTCTGACCCCAGTCAAAAAATGCAGAGTATAACAGAAAGGACCTGTATGGGAAAGGCAGCATTTATGGAATGACTCTGCTCTGTAAACTACTGGGATGCTGTACAGTAAGCTCTTTCAGAAAAAGCACGTAAAATGCATGTTTGTACTTTATTTATTTTTTTTTTTAAGTTGAACCGTGGAAATGAGAAATGGTAACTCTTGCTCTGTGAAATGTTATTAACGGTAGTAATTTGTTTTAAGGGCTTAGCAGAAATTTTCTTAGAATGTTGCTGCTAAACCAAAAATCATAGCTTGTTTAATATCTGTCACTTGCTTCTGTTAAATTACTGCTGGGAAGTAATGTTTTTGGGAATTGAAAAGAAAGGGTGGTTGGGAAATAAATTGGTCTGTGAGAAATTTATTTAGACACATCATTGATTCGGAAATGTAACATGGAGGAAAGCTATGCTGTTTTGGTCTCGACTGGAGAAGCACAGAGGTTGGGGTAGGGATGTTCATGTTAAACTCAGTTGTTATTGGGTCTCCTCCTCCTCCTCCCTTGTAATTTTAACAGGAAACAGTATTTGTTCTTGGCGTTTGGCCTGTTGCTGCAGAACAAGTTCTATTCTCATAAGTAACAGTCTGAAATGTCTGCAGGACAAAACAGTGCTAACCTTCAGCGCCTGGAGCTGATGCAGCTGTTGGGATGCCTCCTTTTCAGATGCAAGTTGTTCGCAGCTAGGTTCAAGTCTTACATACCTGTTGCTGTATGCTGTGTGCATATATGTAAAATAAGCTGCAAAAGACAAGTTATAATCTGATTTCATTTATTAGTATCCAGTCTGCTGTTGCACATGGACTGAGAGGAGAGGGAGGATGGTAGAAGGATTGCAAACATGAAATCAAGGATGTAATGGAAAGTAATCTTATAGGGGGCATCTGAAGATAGCGTCGCATGTCAGTGGGATAGTAGTAACTCTCAGTGGTTCCTAGAAAGATAACAGAGCATCAGAGTACCAGCCAGAGGGAGTTAATGTTAGCAGGCTATCATCTCTGATCCCAGCAACAGAGTTCTGTTCTCGGAAAGCTGCTCTGTAGCCCCCAGTGCTGTGCAATCACTTCCTCAAACAACAGTTATTCCAGTTTTCAGAAGTAAACAAGTACAGAGTATATTGGAGGGAAGTGGAGGTGAAAGGATTCAATTACAAATACTAATTGATAGGCAGAATGCTTTGCAGCAAAATATTTTACAGCAAGTGCTCACCCAGAGCTGTGACTACTTAGTTCGGCTGGAGGTCTGTAAATGGCACGGCAAGAGTCTTTTCTCCTTTCTGTTGCTTTGCATTCTCCTCTCTTCACTGGAGCTCATTTGCTTCATTTTTGAACTCTTGTTGCTGCAGTGGTTAGTCAGGCTCAAATCTATCTGGTTTTTACTTCCAAAGAATTTTTAGAAAACATGGTTTTTTTAAGTGCTGGGTGTAGTCAATCCCTATCAGCGAGATGCTTTCCATTATTACCGTAAATTAAGATCATAGACGTGTACAAAGTCTTGTTTGGCAAGCATACATGATTTCACAAACATTCTTCATTGTTCCCTCTCTGTTTCTTAAAAACAGATGTCCATGTGTACAGACCATGTCACAAGGAGGCTCAACAGTCTTTCATAGCAGGGGAACAAAGCTCACTTGCATGCCCCAGTATAACTGTAGCTATGCCATCTCTTGAACTGGAAAGAGTAAAAATTGTATCTGCAATATTTCTGGCCACTGCAAACTTAAAACTGGCAATTTGGGATTCAGGTGAATATTCAGAATGTACTCTAATGCATGATTTTACTCATAGAAGACTTCACTGAGCTTTTGACTTTGCTTAAAGAATTTTTAAGGAATTAAAAAGTTTGGTTTATTCTTCATTAAAATGTTAGAGTACATACATGTTCAATTAATAAGTATGTATTCCTGTTTAATTAAATGATCTGAATTTTTTCCCCACTTATTCACGAAGTCTGAAGGAAGAAAAATGCATTCAGATTTAGGGAGAAAGAGAATAGGGCTTTGAGTAATGAATTGGCAAGAAACTACTGAAATCAATAAATAAGTATTGTATTTTTGCCTTTATCTGACATCAGTTGGAGAAAGCAGCAATGATGGTAGGAGGAAACCAATTCTCATGATAATTCCACCCATTCCTGTAACTTAAAAATGCTGTGCATTTGAGACAACTGTGGATGAATACCAATGTTGTTTATGGTTATCTGGCTGGAGAGAGTGCTGAGTAGTTTGTCTGGAACTGAATATTGGAAATTAATAACATCTTTTTTCAGTTACCTTATGAGCTAGAAGAAACAATAGGATGTATGTGTTTCAGTCCTTAAGTGGATCATGTGAGTTTATATTTCACTTGGGAAATTCGAGAGGCAAATCTCATGGATGAAATCCAGGAAATAAATCTACAAACCTAAAATTTATCCTGAAGTTATTAACCATCTGGGGGCTGGTTTGGAGGAGGAAAGGTGGTTGTAGGAGTAGAGAGAGTTCTCATTTGGCTTTGAAGAAATAAATTTATGTGCAATAGATTGCTTAAAAGAATGTATATGAATCAAACTAGCATTCTTTTTCCGCTTTCATAACATTTTATGGTATATCAAGCCTCAGAAATAATTCATCCATAAAACAGGATGCTTTTACTATACAGTAATTGTTAGCAAATGGTGTCCAAGAGAGGATAAGAGGTCTCTGAGGATTGGACTCAGAGGATGCAGTGGGAGAGTCCAGTATTACTAATGGGTTGGTGTAATTCTTGGCGTAGATCCACCTCTACACTTTGAAAGTCTATTCTTTTAGAATACAGATGGAAGCTGTTAAGTATGTGCTGTGTGTGCTTTTCCATCTCCACCAAGACCATGCAACAAAAATTCTCCTGAAACTGAGCTCATGGATCAGCTATATAGTACATATGCAGAGGTACTGCTGTCCTGACCTGTTTGTCCTTCCTCACTGTTCTTGCAGCATGGCTTTTTTGAATCCTTAGGCTGCAGGACTTGCAAGAGAGTCAGCTGAAGGTGCTGTTTCTTGGTTAGTAAAAACTGAACTACGTCTCCGATGCTGGCAGTTTGTTTATGCTGCTCTTGCACATGAGATTCAGCTGCTTCTCTTGCGTCAACACTAGCAATCACGCAGGCTGACAGACCAGGGAATTGATCCGGCTGAAAATGCTATACCCCTCCCTCCCACCCCCCCAGAAAAAAAGGTTTCAGGTGTAGGAGCTTATCCAGGAGAGATACTGATGTCCTTTCATAATTGTCATCCCTACTCGTGAATGTGAAGATTTGAGGCTTGGGTTTTTTGCTCAGAGCGGGCTGATAAGATACACAGTTATCCATAGTTTCATCTGAACTACTTCTAATTTATGTCTCCTATAATTTGGGTATATCTTTTCAGTCACTTGAAAATTTTCATTCATGTAGCTGTCAGGTGGGTTACCTGCGTTCTGAAACAAGCCAAGACTGAGCATCAGTGTGGCTCAGATGTGTGTATGGAGTTAGCCCCAGGCAGCCTTCTGCCTTCAGTCCTTGGAAGTCTGCTCCCTCCTGTGCAGCGTTTTCCTCTCTGACCTTGTATAAGTACCACGTGAAAATAGAGCCATTTAAAATGGGTCTGTTACCCCCAGCTCCATCTCAAACCAGCTACTCGGCTCCTAATTTAAAAACTTGAAAGATGTAAAAGGAAAATGTATGCTATTAGGTTTATAATGCAAACTTCGTGTAATAAGGATTTGTAACTCCATTTCTGTAATAAGAAAAAAATGCTTTTAGATAAGCCTTTCTGGTTTTGCTAAGATGACTGTATTCCTGTATATCACTGTTGAAGTCTATTCAAAATGTTAAGCAATGAAGAACTTAGATTTAACTTCAAAAAAGATGATGGGAAAATGAGTAGTTGATACCAAGAAGGCTTCCTAGAGAGACAGAGAAAGAGACCAGAAGGATTATTGATAAAATTTTGAAAAGAGGGGTGAAGTTAGATTACATACCAGGAAAAATATGGCTGCCTCTTTACCTTCTTGTCACATCTCTCAGAGCATACCTGTAACTAAACATCTGGTGCATACAGTTTTCTATCATGGACAAAAAATCTGCATTGAATGGATGGGCTTAAAGTGAGCAAAGCAGAACTGCTTCAGCTCGTATTTCAATTTGATTTGCCACTTGCTATGCTATACCTCTATTTTAGACAAATTACTTCAGTGAGGCAGCAGCATAAGAATGAGCTATCGCCTTACATAATGAAAGTTTCCTCTAGGTGCTCGTTGCAAGACTACTAATGAACAGTGTGTTCATAATCTGCCTTTGAACGTGGCTACAAACAGCTGCAACGATCCATTGAATTTGGTCATTAAGGCTTGCGCAGACTCTCTCTCTCCTTTAATGGAGGTAATGAGAAGAACAGAATTTAGATGGTGTTAATTATATTCCATATTGCTTTGAAAAGATGACATCATGTAACAATTCTTTCCCTGTAAGGATTGGTTTTCCTCACAGAGAATAGTAAAGTATGTTTATTAAACCACTTTTTTTTGTCTCCCTGTATTTGAACATGGGATTGGACACCTCCAGTCAAACTTCTTGAATGAGTGGTTAAAAAACGCAACCCAACATATCCAACCACATGGGGTAGTTTGTTCTCAGAAGAGAGCTTCATAGAGGTCCGCTGTCTAGATGCATGGTATGAAGTGCTAGGCACTTGATGAAAAGACATGTGTTTTCAATAGAAAAAGGAATACAAGCTAATTAAATTCCATATCTTGTTTCCTCCACATAACTTATTTTTCCCCTAAATTTAGGCTTAGAGTTGAGTCTATAACTTAAAGGTAATTTACTGCAACAGTATTGTTGTGTAGAAGTTATCATAGATAACAGTCTTCCCCTTCTGTCGCCCTGCTTCATGTCTAGTTAAAGCAAGTGATAAGAATTCTAGTTTATTGCCTTTCAAAATAAGTGTTAGCTCTTTTTCTTTCCTTTTGCTTCCTACTTCCAAACCAGTTTTGGACAGCTCTGCCATGATCCTATCATATGATTTTCCTGTGGCCACTTAGGTAATATTAGATGGGTGGGAGCTGAGGAGTGATTCAAGGAATTGAAATTTAAGTGACTGGTTGGACAAGGCAGTTCACGACATCACCTTCCTCCTGGGCCTTTATTGGGAATAATTGAAGGAAACAAAAACAACAGAAAAGTTGCAGGGCAAAATGTAGCTTTTTTGTGTGTATGATGTGGGCTTGATCATGCCGAAGAAAATTCAGCGGTGCATATGTTATTCCTGAAGAGACCGTATTCAAGTTAACGGACAAGGCAATGATGGATTCATTTTTTAGTATTCAGTGTATTTTAATTGCATATTGAGATAAAATGCCTGTCATACCTTCTATTAATTTATAGTTTGGTTGTTTTAAAATACATTTATACGAAGGAGTTATCTTCCCCTTTTAACTCAGTCTTTATTGATTGACGAAGTTGTGGCGGAGTATCTTCCCCTTTCCTAATCCCTTAAAATACTTCATCCTGAAAAGGCATCTGTGCAGAAGTTTGCCGTTATGACTTTCAATATGTATCTCTCTGCTAGTCAACCTTGACCGTGAGTCTGTTTTAAAAAAAAAAAAAAAAAAAAAGTCTACATTTCCAGTGTGACTGACCTTTATTAAAATCATGTGTGCTCTCCTTGCATTGCTCGGGTTACATTTCCGTCTGAAGACAAAAAGTTTAAAACCAGTTCAGTTTCCAATCACTGTAATCTAAGACTGCTCTTGATAATGTAGTTACTGAGGTGGGACTGAACTCGGAGGAAGCTGTCTGTCATCACCTACAGTCATCTCATTATGCAGGGTGGAGACTGCAAGGGCCTGACTCTGCTCATTAATACTCCAGGTAGTGTGTGCACTAAATAGTTCAACGTTTTACGATGCAAAGCAATGTTAGTACAGTTAGTTTCTATCACTATCACTAATATCAATTAGTTGGATAAGAAGGAAGCATCTTTTTTATATGGGAGTTTTGGAAAACCAATTTTTGTCACTGTTTAAGCCCTTCCATCTTCCCTCCCAATTCCTTTAATTACCTTCTCAATTTATTTTTTGAAGGCTACAGCAGTATAACATTTGGAAAGAGAAAATGACCAAAGTTGTTATATAGCCCCAAAGCTAAGCGATATGAGTATATTATTATTAAGCTTCTGGCAGAGTTCCTAACTTGAGATTGATGTGTTTGTACAGCTGTTGCTAAAGCTGTGGCTCCAAACAATCGCTAGTTGTTCTAATGAACTCTTCTGCTTTGAATCAAGAGGATGGGGGAAAAGAAAAAACGACTGTTAAAATTGCTGTTGGATTAATTACTATGTGTATTTAGGTTAATGTGCAACGGCAGTAGGTGAAGAGAGGAGGAAACAATTAGTTTTTTTTAATACAAGTAGTCTAATTTAAACTTGGGGGTTTTTAAACAAAATTTCTTTTCTTTCGTATCATTTGTTCTTGTAACTTGGTACTAGCACTGTGTACCATCTCTTTAAATTTATGAACTTTAATAATATCCTTGAAGATACGCTTGGCAATTACTCTTAGTAGCTACCCTTTGTGTTTCAAAGTATGTTTATTGACTCTCGTCATACATTCTCTCAGTTTTACTGGAGAATTTTTGGAGATTTTCTCATGTGTCGGAAATTTTTAAAAGAATTGTAGGAAAAGAGAGAATAAAATACATCTGCTTTCATCTTCTGCTAGAGACCACTTATTTGTAAATACACGACAGAGGCTACACTTGCTCGAATTTTTTCAATCTTCTGGACAAAAGAAAAAAAGTAATAATGTTGGCTCAGCATTTTATGCTGATTTTATGTGTGATTGGTTTTTGTCTTCGTAATTGTGAAGTTTGCTTTTAGCCCTGACGTGAGGGTGGTGGGAGCTAATTTCCTCCCTATCCATGTGTATATTCTCAATTTCAAAAGTGCACCAGTACAACTCTGCGTCCCCTGTTTCCTTTTGATATCAGACTGGCATGAACTTGCTTGTAATAACAGAGTTAATATGCAGCCTTTTTGTTGGAGCAGTGGAGGATGTCTTAAAATCTGCATGGGATAAATTCCTTCCATTGGGATGCTCTGCATTGCTGATCCTTTGCACAGGGAAGCATGAAATGTGTTGCTTTAAATAACGTCTGCGATTGTGATTCTTCCTAATGTAGTTTCGGCAGACTTGCTTCTCTCCCTCCCTTCCCCCATGTCTTTCTCTCCTTTCAGTTGAGCTGAGGACTTGCTGAATGCATCTTTTTTTTTTTTTTTCCCTTTGGTTGGCTGTTCTGTTATCTATATTGATATGGACGTTTTTGTTTCATATCTGTTCGTATCTTCCTCTTCTGGACTGATGCACACAGCGTATCAGAATCACTGCTTCAGAGCTGTATTTCCGGGACTGGCATTTATTTTTATCTATTTCCTAGGGAAAAATTATTTTGCAGCAAAAGTTTAAGTAGCAGATGATAAAACCCTACAGCTCAGTAACAGATGAGCGAAAACGGATTGTGCAGTTGCCCCAGTTAAAATCTGAAACTGCTTATCACAGATCTTGGGTCAGTAGTGGTTCCCATTTGTAGGATGTGACACACAGCTCTCCGCCAAGAGCAGAGCTGCATCTTTGCTGCTAACATCACGCAGCATGGCTCTTCAAAAGTAGGTTGCACACAGCATGCGTGAGACAAATAGCTTGTCAACAGTCAGCAAAACTCTCTGCCTAGTGTCTTAAGCGCCAGCGCTGCCTAGGAGGCCCGGGCCCAAAGCTTCACTCTTTTCCTTCTTTGGCTCAGACCTCGCTTCTCCCCACCAGCTAGCTGCTTGGTTTTGTTCAAAGCGGCGAGTGCTGTAACTTGGAGCAGTTGGAAGGAAGCTGAGGCTGCCAGCTCCCACTGCTTCAGGAGCTGTGTTGTGCCCTCAACCGGCTTCTTGTGCTGAGATCTCAAACTAAGGAGCAGCAACAGTAGTGGGGGGCAGGCGAGGGGCTATGTGCAACTCAACCTAGTGTGGAGCTAGCGTTCCTGGGCCTGGAACACGGTCGTTCCTGGCATTCACTGCTCCTGTTGCGTCCGTTTTTCTGGAGGGCGGAGTGGATGGGCCATGCTTTCATCTGGTCTTCTACTTCAGTCATCCTAAAGTAGTTGCATATTGCTGATGGTAGGCATCTGGCAAAAACAGTGTATAAATAAGACTTTTAAAAATATACATGACTCTGTAGTAAAGCTCCAAAACACCCACACTTTGAAAACTGATGATGTAGTTGAGACTTTATGAAACATCTCAGTGACAAATTGATCTTAAAAGCTACTGTATTTAAAGGGAAACAGGGGAATTACCTTGGTGCTGTGGGAAAACTTGCTTTCTAATGTAGAAAAGCAGTATTTCTTTTATTTTCTTTCTCTGCTTGCACTAAAGAACTTTCACAACTATTTAATGAAAGAAGGGTGTCACCTTAATACTCTTAATTACATGGTATGTGTCAGCCCCTATGAGGGACTTAACTGTGAGTAAGTTAAATCTCTCAGTGAAAATCTTGCCTACTGTATCTCTGCAGAGCAAATAGTGTTATGTGCTCCTTCGTGGCGATGTAAAAGGATGTCACATATCAGGAGGCACAGGTGAAGTGCAAGAGGTAAGTAACTAACAGATGGCCCCAGTTGGCCCAAAGAAGCTCACTGGAGATTGTGCATGAAAAGGGGAAAACTTTGCCTGAAAATTAGAACATGGGCTTCTGTTCATTAGCGCTTATGTAAAAGCATGCAAGACCTTGTGCAATTAGTGGTTAGTAGAAATACATCCCCCCTTCCAGGAGGAGATAATCGTATTGAAATGATAAGGGCACTTGCTTTGATCTGTAGAGAGGTAAGAGATGGTGGCTCAGTGCACTGACGGAGCGAGAGCTTGACTGAGAAGCAGGGCTAAGTGACGTAAATCTGCCCTTGCCATGTCCTGCCAGGCATGTGGATGAGCTGTCTTTAAATCTGAGCAAACAGGTGGTCAAAAGAGTGGAGCTGAGATCAAGACGTTGCCTGTTAAAATATAAGCTGTGTACAGGGAAGCTGGGATTTAATCTATTAAAAGCTTGTGGTTTTCGCAAACTGTGAAACTAAACTTCAGCAGTGTGAGTAACTTTTAATACTTCCTACTTGTGACACAAAATATAGTTCTCCAGAAATAGGAGAGAATAACAGCTTATTGCAAAGAATGAAATGTCCCACAGAGTCCACTCTCCCCTTCTGTAGTGTTGCCTTGTGCTTGTAGTAATATACAAGATTTAGGTTTGGGGGTTTGCATCCCTGTGGTCTGAATCCCAGGGAGCACAAACAGAACTACTTCTGTTAACCTGGGAAAGTTTTTTCTGGCACAGTATCATGCCTTCTTCCTGCTGTAAATGAAAAAAAAAAAAAAAAAAAAAAGAGGGCGGAGGGGCGGAACAAGCATGGATGCAAAACTGTCCAGCAGTTGTAAGATCAGGATCTTTTTACATCTAAATTTTGTTGGTGTTTAGCTACTCAATAGTGTTTACAGCTATCTCTGTGTGCAGGCTATAATGCATGTGAAATTATTTAAATGTTTAAATGTAAACCCTTGATTTTACATTTATAGGGTAGGAAGGCAGGAGAGGATATTAAAAAAAAAAATATTTAAAAATAGTAATAACATAAACCCTTCAGGCATATGCCACTAATTTTCTAACTCAAGTGAACAGTATATTCTTTTTGCCCTTAATCAGAGATTTTCTTCATTCCTTTCTCTAGTGCTGTTGCAAATATGTCTGTTGGATGACTTTTCTAAACTTCAGAAAGACCTTTGGAAGTTACTAAGATGACAGTGTCTGTCTTGGGGAGGAGGGTTTTTTTTTTTTTAATTGCCTACATGCTTGTAGGGCAGCTTAGTATCTCATTAAGAGAAGCTGAAAAGTATCTAGCCTCAAGCTTAGAATTTCAGTCTATCTGTTATTAACACAATCAGCTTTTGATGACTTGGAAGAATTAATTATTTAATACATTTAAATCCGAGTGCTCTGAACTAATGTCTGTATCAGTCAAAATTAATACAGATGACTCATTAATCAGCGAAGATATACTAAGGAGTTGAATTCTTTATTCACACACTGAAAATATTATACAAATGTATTTCAGCATCATGCATAACTTGAAATAAAAGGCAGGAAAGATTTGCTGACCACAGATGAAGAGCAAGTGTGTTTGTTCCACTCCAAACACAAATGTGACGGAAGGATTTTCTTTTATGTATTGAGTACTGGCTTTCTGCATGTTGTGAAATTTTATTTAAGAAACTAGTTTCATAAAAATCAATGCGCTATCTCCATATCATAAATGAAACTCATGCTTCCCAAAGGGCATGGTGGAAATTCCCCATTTGCAGGCCTGATAAAGCTCAAGCTGCATTGTCTTTAAATGGTAACTGGTTTTATGGTGGCTTGTTAAAGTTGAAACACATCTAATGCCTTTTGATGTGTATTCCAGTATTGGTTTACAAAAAATACGCAGTGAGGCTAGTCTAAAAAGGATACCCAGCAGGGGAGAAATAAAATTCCTGACACATACAAAAGTGTCCGAATGGTCTTGTACGTGGCAGACTGATCGCCTCATACTTCAAAAGCAGTTCCCGGGCAGAAACTGTGCATGTCTGCGTCCACGAATAAAATAAACCTCGCACTCTTTTTTTCACACTTTCCCCTTCTCATCTGATAACAAATGATGACTGTGTATGCGGGCAGAGTTTTATGGGCTTTTGTCATTAGATGCTCGTAAGCCATTTTTGCTTCCTCTGGTGGTACATTGGCACGGGGCATGCGTGTTTGTAGGTAGATAGGGGCTTGGGAGATCACTGAGCTCTACCTGTTTCCAGTTCACATATTAAACTTGCAAGTGTGTCAGTGTAGATCACGGTCTCTGTGGTCTCAACCAACAAGCAGCTCTTGTCCCCAAATATTCGTAATGTACCTGCATCAAATGTTACTGATCAGCTGGTTAATTGCCCTGTGTGATGAGTTTTGTGGGCTCTCTAGTCCTTAAAGTCCGTGGCGGATGGCAGGTTTGCAGTGGCAGTTTGACATGCCAGTTGGGGTTACTAGGTTTGCTTACCTCCATTTTTCACTCCTTGCCTCATCCCTGTTTCATAGTCCAGAGATCGTGAAATTTTTTTATTTTTTGTTTTGCAGCATTTTGGGATTAGAGATGCAGAGCAGGCATCAAACAGGCTCGGTTTGATTCCCTAGGTTAGGAAGTCAGGTTTTTGTAGCCCCTTGCTCTCCTTGTAAATACTAAAACTCTAAAAACAGCAATATGGAAATAGTTAATATGAAGCAGAGTCTTTCGAGTCATCAACTAGCTTACCATGGCTGATTTATTTTTTTTAGGGAAAAAAAACGGTTTATTAATCACAGATGTGCATGTTTCTAGTGTTAAGAAAGCTGGGACTAGAATGAGAATTCCCATTTCCCTTCCAGTTTCAAAAATTTGCCTGTTCGTTGGAGGTAACTTTATCTTCTAGTTTGAGGGGGTCAGAACCCATGCTGCCTGACCTTTTTCTTTAGCTTCAAAAATATATTTATGGACTCTCAGTGAACTCTCTGACCTCACCAGCAGAACAACATATGTGGTTTTTACTTTGAGAGAAATGGCAGTTAAATGCCTTCTTTTCTTATTGTGGCTATGAATTATAAAACAAAGCCCATCCATTAGGGTTTTTTTTTAAATACTTTATTGAATTACAAAGCAGTCTCTCCTTGAGCAAATCGTGATTTTATTAAATTTGATAGTTTCTTGTTGGATTGGTGTTGCTGTGAGATGGTTATATGCGTGTTATTTTTTTTCTCTCCAAGATGGCCATATGTTGCATTTATCTTTTTTCTAAAAGGGAATCTAACACTCACTAGAAAGTTTACTGTACTAGAAACACAGTTGGGGTTAGCATACCCCAAATTTATTCCATCTGTTTTGGTTTTAAAAGTCCATGTTGTTCTTGGTTTAATTTTGAATACTCCTTTTTCCTCTTAGCATGTTTTTAGTGATAAATTATTCTTGAGCAACCCTAGAAAAACAATTTGCGATGTAGTCATAAAGGAAACAAAGCCAATTTAGTGTAAACATTCCCAAGCATGGTAATCAATCAAACCAAGTCTGTATCCCTAATTATATAGATAGAAGTAGTCATACAGTGATGGGGCAGGGGGAAATAAGACACACCCGTGTGGCTGTTCTCATAGCGAAGGTGAAAGGTCTTTCTGTGCTCTTGAAAATGCCTGTATTGGATATTGATATTCCCTAATGTTTGGATCTGGCAATGTCTCTGCTTCAGTATGTGAACTTGAGCACCTAGGGTTTTTTCATGACTGTGCTCTAGTATGGTAACTGGTTTCCTAGGGTATCGGATGGGAGTAAGAACTGGAGAATCTGGACCCCTGTCAGCTGGGATGGGATGGGAAAATGGATGGTAAAGGGTCTCACTGGGGAAAATACTGGTGTGGAATATTGGTAGTGAATATTAACATTGACCTATGAGGCTGCAGGGATCTTTGCTGCAAATTTAAAGAGGGACAAAAAATTGGGTCTGATCTCCTGATCTCTAAAGAGGCTAGTGGCTTGGTTGGTATTCTTTTCAGGTAAACAGTGGTGATTTTAAACCTCCACCCTCCCCGCCTTTTTTTAAAAAAAAAAAAAAAAAAAAAAAAAAACACCCTTTTTAATAGAATTTGATACATAAGCTGAAGTGTTTACGACAATGCAGTATTTTTATTCGTTTTAAGCTTCTCCTTCTCCCTTGGTGCTTTCATGCTTTAAACAGAAAAGTGGAACAGTGCTATCATTTTGGTGTACTGCCTACACTTTGTCCACTTTTATGATTCCCTGAAGCCCTAATAATAATTCAATAAGAACTTCATATTATATCATGCAGAAGAGAAGATGAGAAGCAGTTACATGCTGCACGCCAAATGAAAACTAATGCTGTGTGGGAGGATATGTCTAAACTATGTGCTGCGAAACATGTCTGGCTAACATTGTTTCGTCTCTTAGATCCTCTCCACTTGAGCAGAGTGTACATATTTCTTCCTGCTCTCTTCCCTCTTTCTGCCCACAAACTCTTGGCTGACTTGGGTTAGGAGTAGGAGTGGAGCAGCAGAAGTTCAGTCAGACAAAAATACTCATCTCCCACAGTTTCAGGGGCTTTGCATTCTACTATTTGGTTTTACAAGAAATTTGGTAGTTGGCAAGTGTTGATTGTCAAAAGGATGTGTGAGAATTTGGGGAGGTGGAGCAGAGGTTTTATGAAAAGAAAAATGGGTTTATTAACTGCAGGCATGTTTACATGTTTAGAGATAGACGTGTTTATGTAAAAGTAAATCTTAATCAGTGCACCACCACACTGCCTTTTTCTTAGAAGGGAGTAATTGTAAAGGAAAGAAATAAAACAGATACAAAATACAAAACAAGTACATGGTGAACTTCTGCAGAGGCTTAATTGGTGTGTTTTTTATGTAAACAAGTGAATGTGCTTTTTTTTATTTGTATGGAAGGAACTTGTATGAACCATTATTGGGATGAAAAATATATACAAATGAAAGAAAAACTTGGCTGAGTGATTAGAACATCTTCAAGTTTGGGAGTCTTGAAAACAAAGCATTCAGTTTGTGCTATTAGAAACTTATTTACAAGAACACCAGCACAGTTTTCTCCTCTTCTGTGTTCCACTAACAGAATGGCAGAAGGTTATTTATTGATACACCCTTCAGCCAATGATTGCTGTGATTTCTGAAACAAGGTATCGGATAAAAATTAACAGATGCATGATAGAATAAAGGTAAAGTTGAGTTTGGTGAAAGAGAAGTCAAACTAATTTATTACAGAGGTTTCATAGGAGATTGTTTGGATTCCTGTGGAGAGCTTGCAGATGGTTGGAAATTTTTTTTTATAATTTTTTTAATAAGCAGACCAATTTTTTTGTTGTTGTTGTTAAATAAAGCAAAAAACTTGTCGTGATGTGAGTGCTGATGGCTAGTAGGCTTGCTTTTCTTATGTATGTGCTGAGGACCCTTAAGCAGTAATCCAGGGCCTTGAGGGATACTCAGATAGCAAGTTGAAACCATTGTTATAATTAATTTCTTCCTTATGTTTCCTGCTTCAACAAGAAAACATTGTGGTAATTCTGTAGCACTGCTATCTTCAGATTTGGAGACAAAGTTGACCTCTGCATCTGCTTCTTGGTAGTACCCATTACCTAAAGCCTTGAAAGCAGGTTAATGGCATGATATGAAGTCTCCTTACCTGTGTGCAGCACAGCTACAGCTGTGGCTAGAAGATAATTCTGTAGATGAATCCTGACTCTGGGGGACTTGCTTTAAACTGTTAGCAACTAGCTTGTTGGACTGAATGTATGCTTTATAAAGTTTGTTTATCTTCTGTTTTATGGAAACATGATTAAAGTGGTGGTTAATAGTAATTATTATGTATATGTTCATACAGTATAAGCTACAGGAGTTCTTGGCGTCAGAGCTGATGTATCTTAATGGTCACATGCCATTTGGGTTTTATTAGAATCAAGAAAAATCTTGACAAACAGCCTGATAGATGACAATTCTGGATTCCAAGGAAAGGATGCCCTTTTTGGAACAGCTTGAGCAGTGAAGGAAAAATAGAAAGTCCCAACTTATTATATTCACATTTTATCTTTTTCCCCATCTCAGTTCAAAGCCATAATTTGCGCTTAATGCTCTGTGGAAACAGAGCAGGCTCACATACTTGTGTGTAGATCCAAGGAATTTGGGTGTTTACAGTGAAGTGTATTGCTACATCAGTATGACCATCTTATTCTACAAAATTCAAACTACCTCTGGTCAGGCTGGCAATACGCCTCTTATGGAAAAGCTGCCAGAAGAGGTGACCTGAACATCTGTGTCAAGCTCCAAGGAGGAACACAAGCACTGCATTTAATTCCCAGCAGTAGAAACGTTCAACAAAACATTATTTATGTCATAGTTATATAAACTATCTATCTACAAAAGTACACACACAGGGAAAAAAAAACCCATATTTGACAACCTAGGAGAGTCTTGTTAATACCCTAGTGGTAGATAATATTCATAGGAGTGGTGTTACGAGAATACGTCCACAAAGAAGTATTTTTTTGAGGCAAAGAGAATTGCTGGGGGAAAAGGCATTGTGCTGCATGGGGAAAAAAGAAATGTAGTCTCACAATAGCTAACCAGTGGGTGTTTATCATAAGCATACGATCCAGTTCAAGTGACAGGAGCCTCGGTGGGAAGGTAGCATTGCCCTCATGCACGTGTAACTATGGCTTGAGAAAAGTGTATCCGTTGTTTAACTACAGAACTTCAGGCATTGTCATGTTGAGAAATACTGCTGATCCTGAGATTTGAGCAAATGGGCTTTTAAACATTGATGTTCTGTGCTTCTTCAAAAAACAAACAAAGTAACAGCCAAAACTCTGAGAAGATTTAAGTGAAAGACAGACATTTAGCTGTTTTCTGGATCCTTCTTCCCCCTTTCCCAAGGGTAGGGGAAATAAGTAAATAATGAAAGTAATGGAGCATTTGTAATAAAATTTGGTGTTTGAAAAATCATTTACTTACATCATTGAGGCAATTATTTTTACTCTTCATGTCCATGCTCAAAGCATATACGTTAAAAGATAAAACAGGCATATCCTTCCATAAAGTTAGATGACATACGGAAAGTACAATCCACTATCAAATAAGTATCAGCAGTGGTAAGTAAGAATTATAATTGAGGCAGGAGCAACTTAATGAAGCTTGGCTGTTGTAAGCATAAAAATGGTGCTTACGTAGGGGTGGCCATGTGCAGCATGAACACTGATAATTGTGGCGTTCGTTAAAGGCCAGGTTACTTCAAAATAATCTGGTCGATTCATCCATAAATCCAATCTGATATCCATTATGACATATGTAATTTGCCTTGCTTCTCACTTACCAGTGCTTCAGCTTTAAAATGCTCCCCTTGTTCTTTTTTCAGACTCTCTTTCAGTCTCCAGCAATGATGCCAGTCCTCCTGCTTCAGTAACGTCTCTTCAGCCCCACATGATCGGTGCGCAGAGCTCCCCGGGCCCCAAGCGCCCCGGCAACACTTTGAGAAAATGGCTTACCAGTCCCGTGAGGCGTCTTAGCAGTGGAAAAGCAGATGGGCACGTCAAAAAACTGGCCCACAAGCATAAGAAGAGTAGAGAGGTTCGTAAAAGTGCTGACGCGGGCTCTCAGAAGGACTCAGATGACAGTGCAGCGACGCCACAAGATGAAACTGTTGAAGAGGTAAGTGTTCAGGGCAGCTTCCCGAGACTTGTTTTTATGTTTTTCAAAGAACTAGGTGTTGTCAGGTGAAGGTTGTCTCTTCAGTTGACTGTCCAGCAGTTGAGCAAAGTGGCATGTCATTCTTGATGACTGTTGTACCCTGCATAAGTGCTGTGCCAGGCACAGTTTGTGCCCTTCTGCACTGACAGTGTTAGTAAAGCTCCGTGGAGAAGGATCTCTAGTTGAAAAAGAGAAATGGGAGAGTGAAAAGTTGTTTTTGGCTTTGCTGTTTTATCCCACTCTGGAAAGCAGTTTTGTGAGTAAAGGTGCTTCATGTTCTGGGAATAAACATAGCAGTTTTCATTGGAGGGAAGAAAACTGTGAACTATTCCAGATTTTGCCACCAAGGATATCTACTGAAGGTTTCTCTTTCTCGAACAAACATGTGCTCATCCTTCTAAGCCTGGAACTTATGTGTGAGCAAAGCCTGCCTCTGGTTAGGTGCAGACAGAGACAGATTCTCATCTGTTACAAACCTGTGGTTCAGGCTGAAACAAATGACATCTTATTGCTTTCAAGGGCACAGCCACTTGCATGCTGTACAGTTACTCCCTTTTACCAGGTTTGAATGTGACTAGTGGTTTTTGTAGTTATCATACAGAAAAAAATGGTCTCAGATGCCCAATTAATTGTGTAGTACTTTTTTTCTTTTCTTGCTCCCAACATATTTTGCTGCAAGCTTGGAACATCAGTGAAAGTTACACAGTAAATGTAGGGAAAGAAAAGACTAGAGGCTCGGCAGCATGGTGAATTGGGAGATGTGGTTTGGGAAGGAATGTTGGCCTCTTGGTCCTTGAATGTCAGGCTGTAGAAAGAGACACTCTGTGATGCAGTTGTAGCATTGTTTTGGAAGTATCTGTTATTCTGCAGTTCTGCGAGGGAGGGAGAACCTAAGGCCAGTGCCTTAAAGTCAGGAAAAAACAGTAAGCATCTATGCTGTCTTCCTTGAGATAGTTAAATTACCCTGCGAGATCATAGTTCTTTGTTGAAAGACTGTCTTTCAAGACAACTGTAAAAATTATACAAGCAGTCTGCTCTCGCTACTTTAAGGGGGAAGGGGCTGAAAGGATAATTGACAAAATATTTCATGTTGTAATAGGGGTTTTTTATATCCTTTATAAGTCTTGCTATGAGGGTTAGTACTTTAGCTACAAAGTTCTTGAATTTCTAAGTTAAAGGAGTGTGGCTCTTCACAGAACTGAACTTGGAAAGCAAGCATGGCTTTGGTAACACTTTCCTGTGGTAAATTTCAAGCTGAATGTCTTGTTCTCAGTATCTCAATCCGTCTGCTTTTACCAAACACTGAAAACATTATCCTTGGCATCTGCTTTTTCTCCCCCCTCCATTGAGGAACTGCACTGTGTTGGTAGGAACATCTTGGCTTGTTGAGGGAGAGATGTATCTACAGAAGAGATTTGTTTAAGACAAGCTTATGTTGAACCAACTTCATGCTGCTGAGGAGGTGATAGAGCTTGAATGTCTTGATTTTATTTACAGAGAGGTCGGAACGAGGGGCTGAGCAGTGGCACGCTCTCCAAGTCATCCTCTTCAGGCATGCAGAGCTGCGGAGAGGAGGAAGGCGAAGAGGGAGCGGATGCTGTACCGCTTCCTCCTCCCATGGCAATTCAGCAACACAGTCTTCTCCAGCCCGACTCGCAGGATGACAAGGTAGGAGGAGGAAGCGGGGAAGGCCTCACATATTGAGATAACCTCTGTTTGCACAAATCTTTCTTCTGTTTCCAAAAGTCTCTGTGGTGTGCCTAATACGGATTTATGGTGGACAGAAGTAATCACTATGCCACTTTAGACAACATTAAAAGGGTTTCCTGTGGAAAGAGTGTGAATTAAATGCTTCTCTATTCAAAAAGCACAAGTGCAGAAATTTTTCTACTAGCCCTTTAAATGTGGAAATGGGCCTCTCTGTGTGTTTGCAGGCCTATTTACATCTGTTTGACTGATGCCGTATTTAGTGATTAGAATGTAATTGTTTTATAATCGTACCTTTGGGTACTGAGGTTAAAATACTATGTGCAAATAAAGTTTATCTGGAGAATTTAACAGTTGTACGTAACTTTCTAGATCATAGGCTGTTCACCAAGCCCTACTATTTTGGATAGCCTCAGTTACGGGGAAAAAATTTTCTATGTGTATGCCTTAGCAGAAGGAGCTGTTCACATCAGCTCTGAGGTGGTTTTTTTCCTTCTTGTTTTTTTTCCTCCTTTTTTTTTGAGGGGGGGGGATGCCTAAGAAAAAGGTGTACTAAGAAGTTAATATCCAAATAAGGGTAGTAATCCAGCTGGTTTTTACAAACAAAGGCGCATTAGAATTGAGGGTAAAAGCTTTGCATCGGTAATGAAATTACGGATGTAGGTAGTAACTGTGTGAAAGAGATCTTACTTGCGTATAATCTGTTTTTCTTAAAAGTGGTGCTCATACATTGAGAGGGTTTATTTCAAATTTCAACCTGGATCAAATGTTCAGGGGACAAGCATCAAGTGAGGAAATAGCAGTTTTTAGAATGGAAATAGTCTGGACTTGTGCAGCAAATATGCATATTAATGTTTTCTTCCCACTTTGCTGCTTAAAATTTTTAACTTTTGTAATCTATAGCATTGAATAGTGTATGTGAATTTTGTGGCCGGTTACTCATTGTTCTCAGTGATGCAGGTGTTATTGATAAGTCTGGCTGATCTTATTTATTCTGGCTTTTTTCTTCCTTTTTAAAACACTGTCTTTCAGTGAGGATCTCACTCATCCCTGAACCTATCATTTGTAGGGTCAAAATGGCTAAGCCCCATGCTCTATGTGTATTTCATTCCTACGTGTTTTCTGAATTGAAAAAGTAAAATATATGAGTTGGTGAGTTAATATATTGGGAAATATCCCTGAAACAAAACAAGCAAAAATAGGCCAGCCTTTAGACCTGAGAGAATATTTTTATTGCTAGAAAATAATAATCTCAATTTGAGGCTTAGAAATAGAATAAAAATAATGTTGGTGAAAGTATGTTAAAGTTCCTGCGGATAAGCTGCCATATTTGCATGTCCCTTCGGTGATACAAAAAAAATGATATGCAAGTCTTATAAACGTCCTCCGGAGAAAAATGGATTTTGCTTATGTAGTTCTCTTTACACAGCAAGAACAGTTATGTGAAGGGATATGCTTATAAGTTAGTGTCTGCTCACTTCTGTGTTTCTGGTGCAAAGTCACCCCTTACCACAGTAGAGTCAGAAGTTTTGAGTAGCTTTCAATCAAAAATAAATTTTACTTTCACTTCTTAACATGCACCTACTGCAGTAAAAGCATACTGGGACAGTTTTTAAGGTAGCTTAAATTGCATTCTGGAGAAGACTTCTGAGAAGTTAAAATTTGGGAAAGTTAATATTAATAACATAATTTTTCAAAACATGTAAATAGTGATTCTTCTGTGATGCGTTGTTTTTGTGCAGTATCTGTCCTACTGCGTGGTGAGAAGCAAAAAAGTCCCCTTATGTCACAGCCTGGGAGGTTGTGTGTGCCTCCCTGAAGTCCACACACCAAGACATACCACCGATTTCCAGGACCTAAAGCAAATGCTTTACTGGAACACAAAAGTGAGAAGCCAGAGCGAAGGTTTACCCAGCAGAAGTCAGTTGGCTCTATTGATGGAGTTACTGATTAATAAAAGGCTTGCAAACAAATTCCCGGTTGTCTGCCTCCTGGGTGGGGTCCTCCTTCACATTCCTGCCGTGCTCAGTGGTTTCTTGGGTTGCTCAGCTCCTCTGGATCCCAAGGAATGTCTCCTCCTTTCCGTGACCTCAGAGGCTTGGCTTTCATCTCTGCCTCACTGCAACCATTTCTTCCTCTCCAGGGCTCCTGGTCTACACTCCGTGCTGGAAATTCCCTGCTCACTGGGTTTCTCCCTCCCTACCCAGCCCGCTGTGGGCTCCAGCAGCATCTCTCACCTGCACTTGCTCAGTTGCTCCCTCCAGCTTTCGTTGTTTTCTGGGCAAGGGGTGTATTCTGCTCCCAGAGTACATCCTGGGGAAGGTCAGCAGACAGACTTCATCTATGCAGCTCCTTCTTTTTCAGATAATACGTGATATAACCACATGAACTGGAAACCAAGCAGTTCTGAAGTTTTACCAACAGTCACAGCCCATATACAGTAGGGGTGTAGAGCAATAACAGAGAGAAGGGACCTTGACCAGAGCCTGATTCCAACACTGCCAGGGTTTTGCAAGGCTAAGCTGACCTCCATATCCAAAGTGAAAACCCGCATACAAGCACAGCTTTTAAAAACGTGGTCAGAAGTCAGGTGTCAGGAGCATACAATTGCCTAAAAGACTAGCTGTGGGATTGCTCAGTTCTTGGTGTGCACGCAAAACAACATGTGCTAGGCCATGCTGATTTGTCTAACATCACTAAATAACACAGCCATTTTCTCCCCTAAGAGCTCATCTGCACACGATGCATTCTTCTGTTCAGTAGAATCATTGCACACTTCATGGATTTGCATTTGATGGCAGTTTACAAGTTGTTTGCATTTAATTTTTGGATAAAGAGTATTAAAGTTTCAAGATCAGTTATGTTAATATGAAACTAATTATTTTTGCTTTTTGTTTTCTCTTTTTGTAAACTCTGATGCAGCATTACGTTGACTTGTGTTCTGTCTCTGCTTTGGCTCAGTTCCCATATCTTTCCATTTAAAGTTGCCTGTATTTCCTTTGCTTACCCAACCCCTGTTTTCCTTTCCGAATAAGGCGAATGCAAGGCAAACTACCTAACATCTGTGTATTCTTTTTTTGTATTGATTTATGGGGAGCCTTGTTACACCCATGCTTGATTTGAGCAGAACCTCTTGTGTTAAGTTATTACACGTGCCATTCCTTTGTCCAGTTTGTTGGAAACATTTGCAGGACAGTTTACCCTGTGCTACATGACGTTCACTGTGCTGTTTGTAATATGAAGTAAGGTTCATATTACACCATGTTTCCACTTTCCAGTTATTTAATGATAAATGTAATATGCAAACAACTCTGTTTGCAAATTACTGAGGTTGAATTTAATGGCCCTCTCCCAGAATCCTTTACTGTGAACACCTTTTACCTTCAGTTGTATCTATAAACTGGCATTTTATAGCTTATGAGGCCAGAGATCTTCTGTGCTGTACACATACCATTGGGGAAAATGGAAGGCACAAGGAATGGTGAGCTCAATTTCCCCTCTGAATCTGGGCAATATACCCCATCTCCTTTAGAAAAGTAAATGCCCCTCAGTTAGTGGTGTATTTTTTCTTAACTTAGTGATGCTTCCTCCTTTATTTCAAGTCGTCTTGGTTCTTGTTACTGTTCTGCAGTTGTTGCTTTATTAAACCAGCAATAAAATACATTAACGAGCTGTTTGTTGTCCATTGAGTCGGCTCAGGTGATTTTTATAGCTGTTTGTCAGGCATTATTAGCAAGATGAAGGATATTTCCTTGACTTCTATTGCATGTAGGAACAGGAATTTTTATCCCAGCATTTAACTTCTGTGGGGGTCACTTAAAATTTCCAGTTCCAGTTGCCTGAGTTGGAAGGGATGATCTTAGTGTTATATTACACTGACAGTTATTGTTGGGTACCTACCTTTGTCTGACAAAGTGATTGAAGTCTCTTGATCCTTGAGCAAGTACCAGGCTAACTCTGGGATTCTCCTTCCTTTGTGTCATTGCACAGACATCTTCCCGATTATTGGTGCGGCCGACCAGCTCCGAGACACCCAGTGCTGCAGAACTAGTCAGTGCAATTGAAGAGCTCGTCAAAAGTAAAATGGTGAGGCTAACTGGCAGATGCGTATGTTTAAAGAAGTTGTTTCTTTAAGTCCCAACTTGCTATTTAAAGGAAAGCTACGTGCGTTTGACTTGCAAAACTTGATGCCTGTTTCAAAAGTCACGTTCCGGGTTGGTGTACGGGTCATTTTGTACACGCTCTTTTGTAAAAGCACTTACTGAATACGTAAATGGCTATCTAGAGAAGCAAAAAAGAGTAAGAGGGCAAGGAGATGGCAGAAAATGTCCTATTAGTAAAATGAATGCAAAGACCCAGGGTCTTAGCCTGAGAGACCTTTATGAGAAGAATCCCTGAAACTTAAATTTATAGCAAATCTTGCAAGGTTCAACAGTAAAGCAGATAACGCTCACACAGAAACATTTATGCTATCACGTATCTAGACAACGTGATAATGAAGAAATAAGTAAAAGAGTAAAAGGATCATTTTGCACGTTAGTGCCTCCTTTCTTGCTTTTTAATCTTTGGTAACAAATTAAGTAGGAGGAATCTGTGTCAGCTTTAAGTTCCTGTGTTTTAAAGTTTCTGTGTTTCTGAAGACGCTCGTTGACAAAGAATAGGGTGTATGGCTAATTCCAGGCAGACCCTCCTTCATATTCAAAATACAGCTTGACCCAGTCCTGGAAAAAATGCTCTAGCTGATCCTGTTTGAGCAGGGAGATTGGACTATATGGTCTCAAGAGGTCCCTCAGCAATTCTGTGATGCTCTCAAAACATTTTTTGCACCATAGACCTTGTTGGTGTGGCTTTTGCAACATAGACCCCGTTGAGCTTAGTAGAAGTGCCGCTGTGAAAGCTACAGAGAATTGCAGCATGGCAGCCCCACGTTACCAGAGGTTGATATTTCCCAGGCCCGTTCTAAATCGAAGCAGCTTTGAATTTCAGAATGAGAAATTTTAATTTCTATTTGATATTTCCTCATTCAGAAAGACTTAGACTTTACTTACATTACTGCATGAAATAATTGCTGCTCTCTCTTAGAGTGTTAACTTTGCTTTTTACCTCTCTTGCACCAGGAGGGTGAATAAGAAGTGATCTATGGGAGAATTCAACACGGTCTTTTGTAAATGGAAAGTTTGGTAGTCCGTGTGTCTTTCAGACAGCCTAGCAGTGGGTATAACTCAATGATCCATGCATATAGTCCCTGATGGAGATGTTCTCATTTCACAGTTTTAGCCAAGGGTCAGCTTGCCCTGATTTTTGGGCCAGTCATATCATTATTGGGTTTTTACTTTTTGTAGGGAAAGAAAAAAGATTACAGCTGAACCCCACCCTGGTGAAGTAAATGTGTTTTGTATTAAAGGGTGTATCACATGCAAGGAAAATGTGATACATAACTGTAGCTTGATCCAAGATTATGGACTTGAATTGAAGAAGTCCAATAAATACTTTATAGAAGCTTGCTCGTATTATTTCTCATATGGCTTCTCCATCTTTTATAGAAACAGAAGCCTGTGGAGTCCATGCAAGGGAGACTGTATCTGGCAGAGGCAGGGACTCTTTCCTAGGATCCGAACTGCTCAAAAGCAACATTGACAGTGTAGAAGTCATTATTTTCTTCAATGAGTCAATATTTTGGCTAGTTAATATGATAAACAAAATGTCTGACAAAGAATGCCACTTCTGTTGGGTTAAAAAAAATGTAACATCCAAAGAATCTCCTTTAAAGGTGTCCTATTTATTATTGAAAGTAACTTGCATATGCCAGAACTAAAGTATGACAAATACAGTTTAATCCCTGGCAATAAATCCGCATCTGTGTAGCTTCCACCATAGAAGTACTTACATCCTGAGCAGGATAGTCTGATTTCTAGCCCTTGCTGCTCAAACCAGCTGAACTCCTTTCTTTTCCTGTGAAGGAAAGATTGACATATCTCAAACGTGCTTCTATAAGGTTAGGTTATCTGTCCTGGAAAGCCAAGTTGCTGGCAGGTTTCCTGGAAGCTTGAGATCTCCTTTGCCAAGATACGTTACAGTAATTGATCTCCCATAGGTTCTCATATACAGATGCATGTAAATGTGTCTTGTGAATAAAGGGGAAATAAATCATTGTTGCTGTCTGTCTTGAACACCTTCTCAGGCTCTGGAGGACCGTCCAAGTTCCTTGTTGGTAGATCAAGGTGACAGCAGCAGTCCATCCTTCAACCCTTCAGATAACTCCCTTCTCTCCTCCTCATCACCCATAGACGAGATGGAAGAAAGGAAATCCAGCTCTTTAAAAAGACGACAGTAAGACCACATTTTTCATTCCATTTTTTACAGTGTTTTGAAGAGAGAAATGAAATGTTTAAAAAAATGTCCATTTTGAACTGGCGGCGGAAGCTGTTAGTCTGAAAGGGGGAGGACTTGTTTTAGGTGTCAAGCATGTGGTCACATTATGCAAAGAAATATTTTTTTTTTTCTCAAACATCGGTTGCAGTTTAAGTTTCCTGTGATTTTTAGTTATAGTTATCCTATGTTTGACTTTTGTCACATGTCAGACTCAGTTATTCAGGAAGATGCTGATCTTTAAATGTTCAGAGGGCTATTAGGCTTCAAAAAAATGGTTATTCCCTTTGTTCTGTTCCACCGCACTCTTAATTTCTTTATGTAGTAGTAAACTGTTACCATGGTAGAACAAAAACATGCCTGGTTTCAAAATTACTTAAAACCGTGGGTAGAAATAACAGTTCATATACTTAAGAGTCTCCAGACCAGAGACGTAATAGCATTTTATTTTAAACAATAGTTAAATGTTTAATTTTTATGACACATACAAGAAAACATCTGACTTCAGATAAACAGAAGCAAGCCTGCTCTGGTTCCAAAGTCAAAGCAGCATCTTGCTTAGAAAGAATGTGCATTAATTCTTCCATTTCAGCTCTGCTTATCAAACATATGTGACTACAGATGTGTAAAAAGTTGTATGCCATTAATCCTCTTTAAAAATCTGTTTCATTTTTTAATGAAATATGTGTTCACCATTTTCTTTCCATTGTAGCTATGTCTTACAGGAATTAGTGGAGACAGAGCGAGATTATGTACGAGATCTAGGCTATGTAGTTGAGGTATGACATTTTTCATTTGCTTGATTTTTTTTTTCCTTTTTTTTTAATGTGGTACTGACCAGCTATGTAGCTTGAACCTCACCATTTTTTTTCAAAACAAAAACACAGTAAGAAACTGAAAATGTGAATGTTTGCATTCTGAGTTTTCCCTTCTGCAGGCTTTTAACATATTAGGAATAGTGCGTCAAATCTTATTCCCTTCATTATTCGTGTTATTGTGTCCACCTTATTGTTCTTCTGAGGAGTGTCATTTTTTAAGATTGCTACCTCTGGCCTAATGGTATCTCAGACTAGATGGTTTTATTTAGCACGACTACATTTTAAAAAGCATTGTAGTTCAGCATATAGAGCAGTTATCTTGGATTTGAAAGACTTGCTTCCTCTCCTACTGCGGGACTTCCTTAGACTTCCTAGTTTGCCCTTCTGTAAAATGAGGTAACATCACACATCTCCCTTTATTCTTCAGCTACCAACAAAATGCATTTGGGAGAGTAGAAAGAATGAGCATGACAGTGAATTTGAGCCTAACAAGGTTCAATTCTTAAACTCTGTTTTAAAGGGAGGGATGTAAAGAAAGATCAGCATTGTGGTAATCTTTTTACAGTATTTGAAGGGTGCATTAGAAGGCTATGAACAGATCTATCTTTGTAACTAACAAAATAATTCCTGGTGAAAATGCTAGACATCAAAACATAAACTTTGCAAGCTAAAACCAGACCTAGATAATTAGGAATAGAAGTATTAGGGGGAAAAAAAAGGAATAGAGTTGCATGAATACTAAAAAATTTAAAACCACACCCAGCTCTAACTATGTCATAGAGCGCACAGTGAGATGAGTATATATACACCAAAAAGGAGAAAACAGCACTCTGGGAAAATGTAAAAGGAACTTTATTGCAGTGAGAATGCTTGCTAATAAAATTGATCTTCAGTTTTTTGGAGTATTTGGCTTGCTTGTTACCGCAAGTAGTAGTCCATGCAGTGCAGTCCCGTGTGCAGCACAGCTGCTGTCTTCCTCAGTGCGCTTTGGTGTAGGGTTAGTGTGGATGACAGAAATAAGAAACACTGAGCAAAGGAGCCCGTTCAGTGGCTCTGACGTGTGCTTGGTAGTAGCCCTACCTGGCAAAGCATTGCAGCTGCTTCAGACAATAAGGAGAAGGGCTGTAGAAGTTTCCTCTGTGCTTTGAGCCTGTTCACACAAACTAAATTAGCTAGAGTGAATTCATCCTTCTAGCACTGGGCAGTGTTGGGTAGACAACCTCAAGGCAATTTGTGATATTTTGTGCCTATGCTTTATGTTATGCTATGTTATAGAGCGGTTTTTTTGTTTGTTTTTGTGTCCCAAGCAAGCTGTTGTCACGGACAATTTGGAAAGCTTCTGGGAAAGGGGGGATTAAAAGACATCTCACTGTTTTTTTTTAAGTTAAAATGTTCACAGTGGATTTCCTTGGACTGTTGCAGGGTTATATGGCACTTATGAAGGAAGATGGCGTACCCGATGACATGAAAGGCAAAGACAAGATTGTATTTGGAAACATTCATCAGATTTATGACTGGCACAGAGAGTACGTATTAACTTGAAAACCATCTGCTGAACAATTCTACCTAAAAAACACTAGACTGACTTTTAAGAAATTATGTTTTTCCTCAAATATTCAGATACAAGGTAAATATACTTGGTCTTGTGCTTTGAGTTGTAGATACTGTAGATTGGCATGAAGATTTGCTTTAAAAAAGGATGCTTATAAATGACAAGTGCATCAACTGAGAATCTATAGCATGGATAGTATTATGTACAGAAGTTTGTACGTTGTTTGAGGCTTTATTTTCAAAAAAGGTTTCTCTAAGAATACAGTCTAAAGAATTTATTTAGGGGCTAGCATGGCAATATCATGCCTCAGGCATTCAGACTAGGAAGGAGAAAAGTTTCAATCAATATATGAAATTAAAAAATTTTATTAATGAACAACAGTATTTTTTCATCTTGGCAAGGATTTAGTGTGTCCTTTTGGAAAACTATATTAAAATATTACACTGCTAACATTGTCATTTTGGTCATACATTAATATCCAAAGCTGCTGATAGGGGACACAAAGTGGACCTTGCAGTAAGACCACGTTGCCTTGCAGTTACCTGTTGCTATAGTGTATGCTATCAGAAAAAAAGCACTTACTCTCTTTACGTTTCAGCTTCTTTTTAGGAGAGTTGGAGAAGTGCCTTGAAGATCCAGAAAAACTGGGATCCCTGTTTGTTAAGCATGTAAGTGCAAACATCTTTGTTGGCAAACCCCTGTTGCTGCTATTGATCAATGTTTGATAATTAAGGATTTATTTATGGTTAAGAAAGTGCTGTAAAATATTCTTTACTGTAAGAGGTGGAGAGAGAGCTTATAAGAACTTATATATAGACTAAGGAAATGTTCTAGGTTTTGTCCCCAGTATCTTCCTGTGGAGAGGAAATATGAATGAGGGCCCCATTTCTCAATTCAGTTACAATTCTGCGCAAGGGAATTGTCACTTCATGAGAAAACTGCCTTCTAATCCCAGCTACCCATGCAGTACCATGGAACGTAGGAAACAAAAATAGGAAAGAGGCTTATTCTTCCTCCAGTTTCAGTGCGTTCTAGATCTGTGTCCTTTCCCCTTCTGAGAATCACAGTAGTGGTTGAGATTCCTCCCCCTTCCCTTGGGGAAGGAATTGAAAGTGCCAGAAATTCATGATGTTTCATTTTAGTCTTAACACAGTACCCTTTGTAGCTTTATACAAGTCCCTGTTTTTCCACTTTTCATTTATTTATTAAAAGGAATTACATTGTGAAACATGTAGATAATATAACACTTCAGAAGGAATTCGGATGAACTAGTTATCTAGAAACTTGATATCAAAATTCAGGACACGTCAGACATGCCACTAATTTTTGTGTCTCTTTGTGTAGAAGTAAATTTAATATGTGTTTGAGATGAGGTCTCAGGGTACTGCACATCATGCAAAACAGCAGAAGGGGAACTTGCCTGCTAAGTATGATCATTTGCACAAGTGTGCAAAGACTGAAGACAGACTGGATTAAAGCAGATTTAATGGGTTTCAGATATTCCCTGTGGTCTGCATTTGAAGTCAATACCCCAGGGTACAGAAGAGCACAGAACCGAACAGTAACACTGGAAGCCAGGCCTAATTCCTGGACTAATGATGAGCTGTTTAATTTCTGAGGGATTATTTAAAAAAAAAAAAAAAAAAAAAAAAAAAAAAGCACGGGGAGAGGGGAGAATTCTGGCACTGGTAAAATGGGAAACCTGGAGGAAGTAACTCTCTCTGTTTCTGATTGCTGTTTTACTTCCTCCTGGTATATTTGTGACTGAGTTGTCTTTGAAAGGCACCCTTACCACTCCAGATGGAAAGGCAAGCTGTGATGCTATTACAACATCCTCGAGCCAAACCCTGACTATCAGCTAGAACATGACGATTCAGTTCCTGCTCTCAGTCTGTGTTCTGTGTCCTTTTCAATCTCCATCTTTTTTTTTTCCTTTTTTGCTTTCCATTTGTCTTCACTGGTCAGTACTCCATAAGTCTCTAAGCACCAAAGCCTCTAATGGCAAATTGATCCTAGCAAAATGATAAGAAAGACTTTGGAGTAGGTAATAGACACGTATGTTATGTCTGTGTTTCTTAACCAGCAAGGTCAGTAATCAAGAATGAATCTTAAAGGCTGAAGTTATGCTTCCTTTCTTTTGCTTTGTTGCCTTGGTGTTAAAAGCACATGCACAAAATACAGAATCAGAGTTACAAAATACTAGCGCCACCATTTCCAGGCTACAGCCAGCGTTTCCAGGCTACATCACCTACGTCACCACTCAAACTCCAATAGGACCGCTAATACTAAATAGAAAACTTGGGAGGTTTCTCCTAACTACTCTGTACAGCTAAACAAGAGGACGTAATTAATATATTAGAATAATAATCAGATTATTAAATAAAAAATATGGTATTGCAAAGACTCCATCCATTGCTCTTGCTACAAGAAAAATACAACCATTTTCATACTTAATTTTATTGTGGGACCTGCTGAGCTATCATCTCTAAACACCTGTTGTTCAGGACTATTTATAACTGTGGCAATTTTTTTACTTCTGTTGCCTTTCTAAAGTCGTCGTGATATTCCCAAATAAATGCGTTTTCAGATCTGTAATTTCTGCATATGCAACTGCTTCTTTTCCGCAAAAAGACCTTTTTAAGTTCATACTTTTGAACAGCTGTACTTATCATAATAGTAATTCTTTTCAATCTGACACGTTTCATTTTTTCTTGATGATGATATATCATTCTGTATCCTTATTCTTCTAGGAGAGAAGGTTGCACATGTACATAGTTTACTGCCAAAACAAACCAAAGTCTGAGCACATTGTCTCAGAATACATTGATACGTTTTTTGAGGTAAGTTCCTGAGAGAGGATACATGCAAGGTGAAGAATTAGTACAAATCATAAGCATTATCTGTTGACCAAAAAAACACCAGCAACAAACCAATAAAAAAAAAAACAAAACCAGAAAAGCAGCACATACTGTTGTTACTGTTTTAAATTATAATTTCTTGCCATTTCTGTTCTGATTTATCAAGTCTGATACAGGCTCCTAGAGATGTATTGGTCTCTAGGGGAAGAAAACTAAAGTTTAGGTATAAGATATTAATTAATCAATAGAGCCTCATCCTTACTAGCCCTAGCCCAAGCAGTTAACAGTGCATAGTATATGAACTGGCAATTTTGGATGAGCAAAGATCCTGTCAAAAATAGACTATATACAGCCTGTGACTGAAAAATTACATTTCACTATACAATCTTTTCTAAAAAAGATATGGAAGATGCTTGGAGAAAGGAATACTTTGGAAACAAAGCTGATACAGATAAGGGGAAGGACTCCAGCTTTTGCTAACTGAAGATTAGATTCTGCTCTGACTTTTTCCAATTTCTGCTCTGATAGCCATCAATAGTGATACATCCTGCTGCGTTTCTAACACAATAAAACAAAACAAAGTTGTTTCTAACTGAATGAACAAAAAATATGTTTGTTTTACAACCCTCAGGATCTAAAGCAGCGCCTGGGCCACAGACTTCAGCTCACGGACTTGCTAATAAAACCTGTGCAGAGAATTATGAAATACCAGCTGTTACTAAAGGTAAAGTGATGTTGAGATGAAGGATTTAATGTATGTGTTAATTAATATATTTTCTTTTTTAAATATTGCTAATACTTTTGCACCTTCCTCCCAAACAGAACCCAGATTTGTAAGCAATGTCACGTGATTATTTTCTGAGCATATTCAGATGCTTATAAAAATTTCAGTAAATAGCTTGGGCAGAGTTTTGCTTTTTCTTTTAACAGTTCAAAACCAAATGACCAATGGCATATGAAGGGAAGAGGGATCTCCCAACTGTTTTCAGATGTAAATGTGATAGGAGTTGTTGTGACTCATCCCAACTTCTCCATCTACATCTGCAACCATTTTAGTATCACATAAGTATTTACTGAAGAGCAGCCCCGTGTATGACAGAGTCATTGCCTTAATACCTGTTCTTGTATGAGCTAAATCAAAATACTGAATAAATCTTAAAAAATAAGAGGGGGAAAAGCAGCGTAGCAAGAAGCTTTAAAACGAAAATTTTTCTGTATATCTTCCACAGTTTGTAATTTTCTGACAGAGGATAGCAAATTCAGATTTTTTAAGATTTCTCTTTGCTGATTAATGAGAAAAAAACTCATTTTATCTTTTTTTCCTTTTTCAGGACTTCCTCAAATATTCTAAAAAAGCTAATCTTGACACAACAGAACTAGAGGTACTTGACACATTTTCTCTTAGTGATTTGAATGCTCTTTACTCTGAACTTCTCTTGTTTTGATAGAGTCATTTTCCTGTTCTGATCTTCTTGAGAATGTGATTATAAGTGTTTACTTTTCACATTTCTGTTCTAAAGCGACCACAGGAAAAGAAACAAAATGTTATACTGCTAACTCATTTGGAAAATAAAGCTTTGACTTTTTATTTGTCTTGAACAGAGAGCTGTAGAGGTCATGTGTATAGTACCAAAACGGTGTAATGACATGATGAATGTTGGCCGCCTGCAAGGATTTGATGTAAGTTGGCTGAGGTTTTGCTTAGAAGTTTTGTCAGATTCTCTAGAGATTAACCATTAATATTGTGGGGAGGAACCATTAATATTGTGGGGAGGGTGCTCCCTCACAATCTGGTTAGCTGGTGCAAAAAGTAGTGAATGAAAAATTAAGTCTTAGCCCTGCCAAGGACTGCCCTGGGAAACTTTACCTGTTGTGTCAGTCAGGCTAGGTAAGTCCTTCTGCAAAATCTAGGAAGTGCTGGGGTTGTTACAGTTCCATTATTGACTGATGACTTGCGAAATAGTGAAGAACCAGTTACCAGCAGGCGAGCAGACCTGACTTCAGTAGTGTAGACAAAGGAGGAGTTGCTAAGGTCAATAAAGTACCTGAGACAACTGTAGCCCTTCTCCTTGTTTTGCTAAGTCTAGAAGAGATGGAAATTGGCCGTTGAAGCAGTATGCATCAGCCAGACCATAGTCACATGTTCTACTTGCAAAGTCCTTTCTGCTCTGTGATGCAGGTATGAACTTGAATTCTTCCCCTTTTCAGCACACTGGAAGACATTGGAAGAATATATGAGTTACTGTGGGAGTTATTGAGAATAGAGAGATGAAAGCCTTAGTGTTACAAGCCTCAAACTGCAGTATGGATTGAAAAGGGTGGAGTGGGTTTTCTTTCTTGATGATGTTTGTTTTTAGAGAAAGAGCACAGGAATGTTTTGCGTATAGGAGGATCAATGAATGTATTATTGGAGGATCAATGAATGTATAATGGTCAGTGACAGAAATTGGAAAACATTCAAAGCTGTTTTGGCAAGAGCATCTGCTCAGAAATGTTGATTGGGGAAAGAAATTAAGAACTGCACTAAATGTGTTTCCACTTGCCTCTGTGTTTAGGGTAAAATTGTAGCCCAGGGTAAGCTCCTGCTCCAGGACACATTCTTGGTTACAGACCAGGACACAGGACTTCTGCCACGCTGCAAGGAGAGACGGGTCTTCCTCTTTGAGCAGATTGTCATTTTCAGTGAGCTGCTAGATAAAAAGAAAGGTTTCTCCATGCCCGGATTCTTGTTTAAAAACAGTATCAAGGTAACTGTTGTGTGTGAGTCTTTGCATCCCCAGCACAAACTCTGCTAAGGTAACAGTTTCTGATTCAGTGTGGAATCACTAGTGACATCTAGATGTGCAACCACAAAGCACAGTGAGGTGTCAGTCATTTCCTGAAATTACTGCCTACTGATTTGTACTCCGATAAATGGAAATCTTTGGATCCCAGCACTCTGATGCTTCCCACATGAAGCGTACGAAACCAGGTGTTCTTGTACAAAACTGGACAAGCAGTCACAAAGAGTTTAGCCTTCAGCTCTATGCTGTGTGTACGCCGCATTGCATAGTCATTGCAAATAAAGGTAATAACTCCACATATCCCTTCTTTGGAGTGTCAGCTGAAATCAGTCCAAATGTGTAAGTAACATTTGTAAGTAATGCCACCTTCTTAGGCGTGTCAGCTCTTCCTCAAACAAAAAGCATTTACCCTCACTTCAAACTTTCCCTGAAACAAAAACTGATGATATTAGGGCCCACTGCCCCTTCTCGTGAAGCGGTTTGGGTGGACCCTGCTTCCCTTAATTCACCTCGGTGCGCTGCCTGCCAGCTGAGCATCCTATTTAGCACTGGCTGGACAGCCTGTTCCAGGGCATTGCTGTCTCTGCAGCAGAAACCTTCAGTGTGGGCCAGTGGTAGAGCTCCACAGCAGGCTCAGCATTTTAAATAACAGAAGAGAGAGTGAGGGACGATGGAGAGCATTGGGCCATACTGACCAACTGGAGATTGTTCAGGCACAGCGTGTCAGTAAGAGGTACGCTAATCCTTAGTTTGCTGTAGTACTTCATTTCATGGTATTATTTTACTGAAGGAAAGAATGGTCGTCATTTGAACACCTTACTCTGAGCTCCTAAGGAAGAGATTTTAGAGGTAAGTTTCTCATAAAACACATGAAGTAAATGATCTTTTTTTTTTTTCCCATGAAGGTGAGTTGCCTTTCCCTGGAGGAAAATGTGGACAGCGATCCATGTAAATTTGCACTAACATCAAGAACGGGCGATGTCACAGAGACCTTTATTTTACATTCCGCCAGTCCAGGAGTCCGCCAGTTATGGATCCATGAAATTAACCAAATTTTGGAAAACCAGCGCAACTTTTTAAATGGTAAATGATTTCCTCTCACTGACACTTCATAATTGAACAACTTCTCCCTCATCTGTTGTTTCTTGGCTTTGAAATGATTTGCAAGTTTCCTTTTTCCTGAGCTAATACAGAACAGTTGGGGGATACGTGCTGCATTTCTGCTTCAGAACAGATGCTAGCATTTATTATAAGAGTGGTAGTCTGAATTTACATGGTGTTCTCTTGGTGAAATTTTCCAAATGTTTTGTAGGAGTGAATCAAGATTGGCACCATCCACTGAGGTGGAGAGTTAGTGTATCCCTTTTAAGTAAATGCAAGCCTTTAAAGGCTAAACCCAAATTGGATTTTAAGCATCTTTTCAGAATATGTTTTGCTTGTGTTATTTTGGTGGCCATTGTTGTCACATCTTACTGTAGCAACAACGTTCAGATTCTGCAGGAGAAAAGTAGAAGATGGTGGTGTCTGCTGTGACATTAGAAGGTTCTTGCTGTATTTTTGTTTCAATTGGGTTTTGCCCCAATCTAGATTTTTTTTTTTTTAAAGTTGTAATGGATGGAATCTGAGAATTCGGAGTCACACCTGTTTGTTCCCAGCTTGGCTGCTGACTGACAATGTGATCCTAGAGGAAAACGTTTCTCCCTGGTTTCAGATTTCTCATCTTTAATTAGCGGTACATATAGCAGGTCATGAAGGTGTGATATAGAAAAGTGACTTGAGGTCTACGGTATGACCAGCATTGCTAAGGGCATTTATCCTATTTGAACAGTGCTCTCCTTCTGACAGTAAACATGTCTGTTTTAAACTGTTCCTGTTCCCTTTCCTGCCCTCCTTTCCCCGATCGCCTCCCCTCCTGCCCCCATTGCAGCCTTGACGTCCCCAATCGAGTACCAGAGGAACCACAGCAGTGGTGGAGGCGGCAGTGGGAGCAGCAGCGGTAACAGCAGTGGCCCCAGCAGCTGTAGTGGCATCCCCAGCTCCAGCCGTAGCCGGCCATCCCGGATCCCCCAGCCTGTCAGACACCATTCCCCAGTCCTGGTCTCCTCTGCAGCCTCGGCCCAAGCAGAGGCAGACAAGATGTCAGGTATGTCCATTCACAATCTCTCCCTGCCACACTACAACACCTCCTTAGAAACTGGCCTGAGCCAGCCAGACAGGCACCCTCACAATGCAGAACCGGACGGTCCTCAGAGAGAAGCTGAGCAGATTCCCAAGATGAAAGTTATTGAAAGTCCCAGGAAGACAGCGGGAAACATTTCTGGCTCAGCTGATGGAGCCCAGAAAGACTCACGTGGAAACTCAGAGGACAGTCGATCAAGAAACAGCATAGGATCACTGACGCTTGGGAAGCCAAGGCCAGGAGCCATCTCACCAATGAACTCTCCTCTCTCCACGACTTTCCCTTCTCCTTTTGGCAAAGAAACCTTTCCACCCAGCAGCCCCCTGCAGAAGGGCTCCTTTTGGAGCTCCATCCCAGCATCCCCTGCCAGCCGCCCTGGCTCCTTCACTTTCCCTGGGGACAATGACTCCCTCCAGCGGCAGGTCCACCGCCACTCTTCACACAGCAAGGACACAGACCGCATGAGCACATGCTCCTCGACCAGCGAGCAGTCAGTTCACTCCACCCAGAGTAATGGGGTAAGAGCGGAGCACCTCTGTCCTGCGAGCTCTTCTAAAACCTTCCCATGCTCCCTTTCTGTGCGTTACCATCACTCTCCGTACTAACTTCTGGCTATCCAGTGCTGTACTGCTCTGAAATAATCAACTGTTCGAATATCTTCTGCACATTAAAAAACTGAAATTATCTACCTGCCTGTGTATGTATACATCCAAAGGCGGATATGTATACAGACACAAAAGCAACTGCTAACATTAGATGCAATTTCTGCCTCTGCTGAAAACATAGATCACTAGGCTGATACTTACTAACTTGCTCTCCTTGCTTTTTTCGTCTGTACTTTGAAGGCACATAATTAACATGCTGAAGCGTGGCAGCCAGAGCACCTTGGGGTATGCATTGCAGCCAGCACTTAAATCTGACTTCAAGATTTTGGCAGATTGCCTTGGGGCTTTTTTCCCTTTCACTCACAAATCCGCCACCATTGTCCTGTTGAGTTTTAACTTCATGGAGACATCTACAGTACGTTACCTGGGCAGCTTGATTTTTATTTTTTATTAATTTATTTCTCCTCCCCACCCCCCCACCTTAGTTGGTGTACAACATTCTCTTTTTAAATCTTGTGTCTGATCAAGGAAGGTTCCTTCAATCCACTCAAAATAGGCCAACAAAGCCTAGCTAAAATAATCCTCCTTCTACTACAACCAAAACAAATAGCGGCTCCACTTGTCTCTTCTGCCTTGTAAGAAGAACTGGTTTAGGGCATCTGGAGATTCAACCTTTTAGTATACACTTGGTATGTTTGTGCGGAAAGCTGGGGTATCAACAGAATCCACATTCTCTGTAATAACCTCCACCAGGAAATGCAACACAGCAGTCACAGGGGCATGTGCAAATATAAAGCAAAAAGTTCAAGGCACTTGCCATGGATGTGGTAGGCAAGCTATGGTGCCTTTCTTTTTTAAACTCGCATTTGATTTTTCTCTCACTAAATGTTGTGTTCACGAATGTTTGTTTTTCCATTCTTTCACAAATAGTATGCAATACCAATTTTGCAGATCGCCTAACTTGCCGGACCTTTTTTTAAATGCATGCATGTCTTTATAGAACTGTTTTAACACACAGAGCTTTCTTGACTTCTTAGTTCTTACACTTACTTTTATAATAGCTTCAGAAGAAAAAATTATGCTTTGCATGTATCGTATTTTTATCCCGATCTTCCTTCAGCTTTCCATTTGGTTTAGCTCTGTCTTGTGTTTATCTTCAGTCTAGCAAAATGTGATGATAATATAATTTGAGTATTGCACAATTACTGCACAGTATGTGAATCAAGATGGTGGTACTTCTTTATGCAGAGAAGACTTTCATGGTATCAATTGATGTCGTTCCTTTAAAAAAAGAGAGAGGGAGAGTCAGGATGGCACTGAGTTTTCAGAACACTTGAGGTTTGATACTATGTCAGCAAAGACACCGTTGCTTGTTTTTATCTTACTATAAAACATAATATCTGAATGCATGCCTTCTGCTTCACAACTAAGTTTCTTTTAGTTTGGTAATTGAGATGGGTCATAATTCTTCATTTACAACCTTATTTCTAGACAATATTTAGCAGGATTTCACACCACATTCAACAGGCTAGAGTAAATCGGTTGTGAAGGTTTATTTTGATGTGTGTATTTACATGCACATATGGTTAAGATTGGTTACTTACGGAAAAGTTACTTCTAAGAAGAAGGAAAGGGAATTGCTTTTGCTAGTATTTCAGGAATATGGGAGGAATTTTTTATATTTTTATTTTCAATCCTCCTCTAATCCCATAATGGAGGTCAGCGATGACCAGCAGAACTTGCAGTAGAAAAACATTAACTGTGCAAGAATAATTATTTCCTTGCAAAGCAAAAGAAAAGACTATCTATCTGTGGTGAGAATAAATTCTGATACAAGCACATTCACAAGAACATTTGTCACATTGTTACCAGGCACTTGTTTTTTTTTAACAGATTTATCTCTCCTTGTTGAAAATAAGAAATATTCAGAGTTTAATACGATCCTCCAAGACTTAACTATTAAAAAGAAATGTTATGTTACAGGAAGGTCAGTCCTGCAGTTATACAAATTCTGCTGCATGAAACAGCATGTTCAGGAATAGTGCGTGGGGCAAGGTCTGGGGGTTAGGTTGGTTTTGCAACTTCAGCCTTCCCTTCATCTCACCCTGTAAGTCTAACAGGAGTTAACAAAAGCAGCTTTCTCTGAATAGAGTTGTTTTTCATCTACCTAAAAGAATTTAGCAAGTTGTAATCTTAATTTAAACAATGACTGAAAATGAGACTGGCTTTTTGGTTCCACTGTTCCCAGTTTGCCTGAAACAGGGAAAGGGCTTGCTAATACAAAAGACCATGCAGACAGTCCTCTAAGGCAGACAAAACGAGTTCGCCCACTGGAAATACAGTATCTGGAATTAACATAAGGGTAACATAACATACTGTCCTTTAGTAGAGGTACAGTCCAGGATGAGATCTTTCTCTCTGTGGTAGCATTTGCTTCATCATCCTGCTAGGGGAAGAAAGAACGGATGGACTTCAGTGACTTATTTGAATAAAATAGTCCAGCTAGAATAAAACGTACAGGCTCACTGGAAACCCAAGCATCGAACATGCTATGAATGAATAGTCTGGGACTGTTCACTTCCAAATGTCTTGGTTTCTCAGACAAAGCACTAACGGCGAAGCACAGGCAACAAGAGATGGAGTGACTTGTTCAAGGCCATTAGCAGACTGGAAGAGAATGTGGTTCTCAGGGCTCCCAGTGTCCCATGCTGTCCACTGACCCCTGCTGCATCTCCTCATCACTGAAGGGAGAAATATTTGACAGTTTTGAGGAAAAAAAGTGACACTGTTTTAAACCTGCATGCCAAGCTTTCCACTCACTGCGAGCACATACGTGGTGCTAAGATGTGGTTATGCTGTATCAGCGACAGTAGTCTCCAGCTACAGCTGGGTACTGATTTCCTTCTTCAACTCAGCTACTACTAAGCAATAGCAAGCCCTCACTGGTAGCGACCTCAAACAGTTTGAAGTGAGAACAGAGACAAAACGCAGGGAGACACACACGCCTCACACCACATCATTAATAGGCCATCCACTTTGTTTTTAATTTGTTTCAAGAAGGAAATACCTTATTCAGGGAATAGGTTGCATAGTCTGATAATAGATTTCACACTTCCATTTGTGCATGCATGCAAATGGACAAAATGAGTCTTACTTTTAAAAAATAAATTTATCTACAGCCAGCGGATCACGGCCAGGAGAAGGCTTTTTTTGTTCTGAAAAGTAGTATGGCTTTTAATGTACACCTGATCAGCCATAATTAGCTTTCTGCAAATGCTCGGTGGGAAAATGAACAACATTCATGAACACTAGCTGAAAGCATATGATAACCAGCTAACAACACTCGGCTATCAGTCACTAATCAGTTAGAAGTGAGATTTCCAGCTTTATTCTGATAGTTCAGTGGGCCTGTTTTGCCCAAGAAATGAATAATTTCTTATTTCGGTGATTTACCTCATCCTGTGCGTTTAAAGGAATAAACCTGATTATACAGATTCAACCAGGGACAAACCTTGGGGTTTTGAGGCACACTGTCAAAAGCCTTTTTTGTTCTTTTGTACCTTGTCATGTTTTGTGTGCAGCAGGCTGGTGTCTGAGATCTGACAAATAGTTCTAGGAAAGACTATATGTATTTTTTGTTGTTGGAATTTCCAGTGTTTATCCGGTAATGATTATGACTTTGAAACTGCACCTGTGAGGCTATGAAAAACTGTCCTACGTGCTGTACTGTAGTTTTGTTGCCTGACAAAGGTGCGAGGTTCAGTGTCTGAGCTTGAAAAGACCAGGTGAGATCTATGTATAATCTGACTCTTAGTTAAAGGAGGTAGTCTCGAGTAAAAGCAGTGGGAATAAATATCTGCAACAGCTGTACGTGAAGGTATTCAATGATCAAACTAATTTGCACAAGATAGACAGACACGGGCAGCTTTAAAAGAGAAATTGTAGCTCTTTACTTTGATTACAGCTTAAGTTATGTGGATTATGCAGGTAACGTAGCAGGCCAAGAACAGCCTGTCTTCTTCATGAACTTTAAACTTGATTCTTTTTTCCCTTCCCTCTTTCTGCTTCCAATTGACACTTGCAGAGTGAAAGTAGCAGCAGTAGCAATATCTCCACCATGCTGGTGACACACGATTACACGGCAGTGAAGGAGGATGAGATAAATGTCTACCAAGGAGAGGTCGTGCAGATTCTAGCCAGCAACCAACAGAACATGTTTTTGGTGTTCAGAGCCGCCACTGATCAGTGCCCCGCAGCCGAGGGCTGGATTCCCGGCTACGTTTTGGGGCATACCAGTGCAGTCATCATTGACAACCCTGATGGAACCATCAAGTGAGTGCTTCGATGTGTGTAGAAGGGGATGACGGAGAAAAACCTCCAATTTAGACAAGGCTTTGAACCTTTTAAACCAAAAGTTGATGTGATCTCTGAGAAATAAATGAACATCAAGGAGAATGAGTACTTGAGAGGTCCCTTAGCAAACTTCAAAATACGAGCTAGTAAGAAAGAGCCCAGAAGCACGTGTTCTTTATTAAAAAGCTGTAGTAGTGCAGTCTTCTGGGAAAAGGTGATGAAAGAATACCTGATCTAAGAGCAGCAATAGCTACTACTGCTTTGTTTAATAGAATGAGTTATCAGGCTGGACACCTTTGTTTAGGACAACAGTCAGGGAACGTTTGTTCCAATTGAAAGGAGATTTCAGAGTTCCTAGATTTCTACTTTGAGCCAGAAAGCTATTGAAAATGACTGTTTGGGCTAGGAAGATCTCTCTCAAATCTGTAATTAGAGTAATTATATCAAAGTTCTTAGCACTAAAGCTTTATGTAAAGCTTCTATAGGCTGTATTTGATAAAATTTCATACTGATCATTGCTCAGTTTTATTGTCAATTTGTATTTTCATGTAGAAACATTAACATTCAAGCAATGATTCCAAGAAGTACTGAACTTCACACTAATCTTGTTAGCTTGCTTACAGTTTTAACCAAGGGTAGCATCTCTTCTGGAGTACTTAATGTATTTCATTTCAGTATACTTTAATACAATGAAATAAATTTTGACATACTTTTCCAATGCCGTTTGAAATTAGAGAGTATAACACATAACCTGGAGTTAAAAAAAAATTGATCAAAGTTTAATGTTCTGTATTCAGGAAGTCAACGTCTTGGCACACAGCACTCCGTTTAAGGAAGAAATCTGAGAAAAAAGATAAAGACGGCAAAAGGGAAGGCAAGCTAGAAAATGGTTACCGCAAATCCCGAGAAGGACTTGCCAACAAGGTTTCTGTAAAGGTAAGTGTTACGAAGATGTAGTAGTTTCCAAAAGAAATTGTGTTGGGATTTCTTTAAAAGTAGCTTCTGTCAGAATTTCATGTGAAGGAATTATTAATGGACAGTGTTTGCCAAATCTGAAAACGGGAAAATATAATCTTCGACCCTGCAAGCGTGATACAGCATAAAGATACTGCAGAAAGAGTAGAGTGATGCAGAAATTCTGGTGTTCAAGTGTTTCTTGGATCTTTGTGGGTACAGCTAACTTCAACCCAACACGGTGCTTTGTTTTCTACCATTCTTTAAGTTATTATAAGGTTATCAGGACATTAATTCTTTAATTTCTTCTTTCCAGCTTCTCAACCCCAATTACATTTATGATGGTAAGTTGCTTTAATTTTTAAAAGTTGCAGTAAATATAATTTGATTAAAACATGGTTTACTTTGTTTAAATTTGCTTGATACGAATTATGTCAGGAACTGAGTGTTTTCTATCAAAATATACATAGACCCTTTTTGGATAAGGGAGACAGTTAATGAAATACGTCATATTTATTTTTTTAAGATGCAAGGAACACATTTTTGTTCACAAGTCCAAAACAACATAAACAGAAGGACCGTATGACATGTTCTATATGGAGACTGTATGGAAGTTGGGCCTTCCTGAATTTGCAAAATAACAAGGACAGGAGTTGGAGCTGCTTCATTTTTAACCTTGCAGCCTAGGAAACATTCAGGGCCTCTCCAGTACAGAGGCTGATCAGGACAAAGATAGTGGCCCTCTGGCTTCAGAGCCAAACTGGGTTTTTATCTTAATACACAGGACCAAACTTTTTGAGTTTCACCTGTGAAAAAGGGAAACAGCTATAGTGCCTCAGTGGATGAGTGAGGTGTTTTGTCTTCCCTTTTGCAAACTTATCCGGATATAAAGATAGCCTAGCTGGGCACTTCCTTTAATACTTTTCACTGTAGGGTTTCCTCAGCTTGCCATAAACAGGGTGTTTGGTTCACCATGGTAGGCTTCAGGATTATCCGTGGCATAGCAGTAGTGTTGTCTCCAAGTTCACGCAGAGAAAAATTCACTTGCTCTGCAGAGCCCCAGCAAATGGCCTAACCATGAATGTGCTCCAAAGGTAGAGTGGTAGATACACCTTGGAAATTTAAAGTACCATACTACTTTTTCTGATAGAAAAGAGAGAGTGCAAGGAATAGAAAAGCAAATTTATTAACTTCAATTGACCTATGCCATTAATTTTTCTTTTCCAGTTCCCCCAGAGTTTATAATACCATTGAGTGAGGTAACATGTGAGACAGGAGAGACCATCGTGCTTAGGTGTAAAGTCTGTGGTCGCCCCAAGGCTTCAGTTACTTGGAAAGGTCCTGATCATAACACACTGAGCAATGACGGTCATCACAGCATTTCGTACAGGTACAGTAATTTGTGTAACATCCAACAGGAACTGCTGCAAGTCTTACATTTGCTATTTGCACCCTCGGCACAGGATAGCTTTTGGCTTTGAGGCATAAAGCTAGGGTTGCCCTCAGACAGAAATGTAACTTTTATGTATGGCTGGGGTACCCAAAAGTCATATTCAGTTGATTTTTAAAAACAAAAGAAAATTCAGCTGGTATTTCTGATTAACTATTGCAGAAGCTATTGTGGTTCTGTCACCTAGTGCTTGAACCAGAACTGTGACTGACAGCTTTTTGGAAGTAATAATCATTAAGTGTTCTTTCAAGCTGGGCAATGGGGTCATCTTCCTATGTTCCTAAAATTTACATTCATTTTTTTTCCCTGAAATTAAGTCATGTGGTGAAGACCATAGCAAACAGGTTTTGGTTCAGTCAGTCAAATGACTTGCAGTAACTGGGATGAATCCAAAGGAAAGCAATAACAATGATAGTAAATCTTGAAGCTATGCTTTATTGTGAAAGAATAACACAATGTTAGGGTTGTTTTGAGCCTAGAGGTGAAAAGCGTAGGGGGGACTTGCCAAGTATTCACATTTGTGAGAAACTTTTGCAATGTAATTATCTGCTGTTCGTGTCCATGGCAGATGGTCAAAAAAAGTACTAGAAATGAATTGCACAGAGGGACATTTAAGTACGCATTTGAAAACAAACCATCAAACAAAAAGGGTGGTTGAGCAGTGAGAAAGATTAACAAAGAGTCTGCAGAGTCTTTCTCCTGTGGTCTTACATAGCTCATTGCTGTCTCTGCCCTGGAGCAAAGGGAAGACTTATGTCCTTTTTGGGTCTCCCAGATTCTGAGGTCTCCAGTGTTGTGGTGAGTTGCGTCTTTTGTATTGAAGGGGGAGCCCTCTCTTTCAAGGGATGAATGCTCTGAAAGTACAAATGTGAGATCAGCTTCTATATGCTGGGAGTCAGGGATGGAAACTAACCTTTCAGAAAAAGCAAGGATGGATCGTTATCTCGATATGACTTCTCATAATTTGAAGGAAGTAGAGGAAGGAGGAAGGAACAGGGGAAGCATTTGATTTGTCAAACACAATGGAGCCTGGGACGTGCTGAGACAGAGTGTCAATGAGGATGTTTTCTAATAGTCTGTAGGACATTCCAAAATAGTTGATGGACACAAAGTGCTCAAATTCTGGTAGATGCTTCTGAAGTGGCAGGGACAGGGTTAATAATGTTTGTCCAGAGACAGATAGAGGCTGGAGAATAAGAAATATTAACAGTATCAACTTGGTCTGATTTCCATACCTTAAGGTCTGTAAAATGAATATAAAGTTAACGGATGCCATTGTGTTTCACAGTGACTTAGGAGAGGCTTCACTCAAAATCATTGGCGTCACTGCAGAAGACGATGGTATCTATACGTGTATAGCTGCAAACGATATGGGTTCGGTTTCATCTTCCGCCAGTCTACGAGTTTTAGGTAGGCCTGTCTCTTTGGGTTTTTCTAAATATAATTACATTCGAAGTGTCTGGTACCCACAGTACAGGAAAAAGAAAACTCCGACTCTTGGGCATCCCTCTGTTAAGGGAATATTATAACAAACCTTTTCACCTGTGATATATTACTTGTTTCAGCAGGAATAGATGCACTTTTAGGATGGAACTAATTAGAGGTTCATACAGACAAGATGCCTACCCAGTACTGTCAACAGGCATTTACCTTGTCTGTCAATACTAGTTTAAACATACTGAAAATATTATTTTAGTCTCAAAGAATGTTACTATGCTAATGTGTAATTTCCAAAGTGTAGAGGTAAGAAAAGAGTAGCATTGCTCTGTATTTTAATATGCTCATTTGCTTGAAGTGTAAAGCCACAGTGTTCAGGAGAACACACAACTCTTTCTGGTCTTTGCATCATGGATTTACAGTTAAATTACGTTATTTCAGTACGTGAAGTAAGGCAACCTGAATGTTTGTGAGAGAACAAAAAGGAAACCTGCAAAGGTGAAAAATGCCTGTGTGTTGGAGGCAGACAGCAAAGGAAAAAAAGAAATTATTTTTAATTGATGTGTTTGATGGCATAGTGATAAGTTTCAGTGTGTGTTTGTACATTCAGTTACTCTCTTAAGCGTTCAGGGTCTTCCATTTTTAGAAATAGGGAAAACACAGGGAGACAGCAGAATAGCAGGCTTTCTTAGATGTCCTCATTTATAACAATTTATGCTGTCTGGGTCCTTTAATCTATTGAGAGGCTCATATGTTTATCCATTGGTGAGAATTAATTAATACGTTTTAGGTGGAATGGCTCTATCTCAAATTGACTCATATAAAAGAAAATAAGATAGAAAGTGCTGCGTTCTGTACAGTTGTCCCGAACCTCTCCAAAATATCTTCTTTCTTCCCTTTTTTTTTTTTTTTTTTTTTTCAAAAAAACTTTGCTGTTTTCCTGGCATGTTGAAACCAGGCTGCGAAAGGTGTGTCCCTTCCAAAACCTCATCTGAAATTTTTCAAGGTTTGTAATCAGTGCTGCCACTTCGAGCTCTGCCTGTTGGCAGCCACAGTCAGTGCCTTACTGCCAACATATTGGGGTGGTGGTTATTCCCAGTGCTTCCTGCTCACTCACCCAAGACAGCCAGTAGTTAAGCCCTAGGATGGGTGTGTTGCAATATATAAAACAGGCAGAAAATAGAATTTTGGTCTTTACAGTAAAGTTTCCTGAAAAATCGAGGGTTTTTCAGGTAGCTGCTATACTATATGATTACTTTTTTTTTCCCCAGTGGCAGCTGTATTGTTGATAATGAGACATAACGCAAGATACCTATTCTTTTTGCCATTTTCTTCAACTTGCCACGGTTACTTATTCCTGTACAGAGAATTCCCACTGCACGTGAATTAATTCCACTATAGAATTTGTTCTGCTGCATTGCCCGGGCTGCTTTGGTGTGTAATCCAGTTTGTCTTGCTGCCACCCTGTGTTGTATGGGGATTAACAGGACAGCGTGATTCCACTGATAGTATCTCAGCCAAGGAAACTTTCTAGTCAGGGGAGTGAAAAGCCCTTGATGGGCAAGAATCAGTGTGAAACTGTGTGCTTTAAAGAACTAGTGTATTGAGTGTTCCTCCTACACCAGTACAGAAGCCCAAAACCGTAATTTGTCCAGAATCAGAGTCACAGAAGTCTTGTAGGTCTGTCAGCCACAGTCTTTGGTCTTACTGACCTTGACCAAAAAGTAAGCGATCACTTTTCAATCAAAATTAAACCAGAATTTGTTATATCTCGGTTACTCTGCAACTAGACTCCAAAGACAGGCAGATGTATTTTGCTAGTTCTTCTACTCAGCTCTACCAATATTTCTGCAAAGAAATTCTGGCCCTAGTTTTTCTGGGGCCATCCATTTCCCCAGTCCGTAAGAGCAAAATGATAACTCTAAGGCTGTAGCACAAAGTAAGGTTTCAACATCAAACTGTAAAGTCTTTTTCAGTCATTCGGACTTGAAGGACTTGTCATTTGATTGTAGTCAATTCTTGTGCATTATCTTGTGCAAAGAGTAAATAAAACTCTTTAAGTTTTGTTGCTTCGTAGTTTTTATAAACCATCAGTGAAGTAGTTGATTATAGAAAGAATTTTCTTTCTGAGCTGCAAGAGGATGGACAGTATCAGACCATGAATTGCTTTTCAATATGGACACACTCAACTTCAAAAGAAAGATGATAGGGGCCAGTCTGAGACAAATCCTTGCTGAAATCTATTCCCAAACTGAATATGAAGTCCAAATATTTCTCCTGGTGTAAACATCTGAAACAATACATTGGTTATGATGACAACAATTTAGTTCTGAGGAGGATCTGGGTATATTAAAATCTGGTCATGCTGTCCTTTTGTAGGTCCTGGAAGTGATGGGATCATGGTAATCTGGAAAGACAACTTTGATTCCCTCTACAGTGAAGTGGCTGAGCTTGGCAGGTGTGTTCTGTATGCTAATCTCCGAAGTTATCTACGTCAAAATATTAACTTCTCTTTCTAAAAATTAAATTCTCTTTGGAAAGTAGTTATCATATGAACCTAAAAGGCCAGAATTACGTTGGATTAAATAAAAATGGGGAAGCGAAGATGTCACCAGCACTAGATGGCACTGCATAAACAGAACCTATATAGGCTGAAGTGGTATCATAGATTAAGGGATTTTTATTTTTTTAAACATGCCTTACAGTGACTGACGCTGCTTCTGTAGTGAAGCTCTCCTAAACCTTTTTATTTAGGGATGAAAATTACAGACAGAAAAAGTCTGAAAATGGGCAAAATAAGTCCATATATATATATAAATAGAATATACATTTGTCCAACTTAATGGATGACCTTTAAAAGCTGGATACTACTCTGACTTGAGTTCTCTGCAGTGTGATAAAACAGAGCTCTGTCAGGAGATAACTGTTTATACAGACACATTTTGCAGAAGATGCATGCTCTGGAAACTCCTGTTTACGTCCAGAAACTGCTCTGTAAGGGTAGCTTATTAGAGATCTAAATTTAGATCCCTGTCAGGATATCTTTCAAGGTAAAAGTATGTCCTTAGTGCATCTCGCGGTTAATTCTTTCCTTTCGATATTGTATTCCAGGGGCAGATTTTCTGTCGTTAAGAAGTGTGACCAGAAGGGAACCAAGCGAGCAGTAGCCACCAAGTTTGTGAATAAGAAGTTGATGAAGCGAGACCAGGTTACCCATGAACTTGGAGTCATGCAGAATCTCCAGCATCCCCAGCTCATTGGCCTTCTCGATACCTTTGAGACCTCCACCAACTACATACTAGTGTTAGAAATGTGTGTGGACTCTAACATTATCTGTAAAACGCAATCTCTGCAGCTGACTTTCTGGGGCATTTATAGTGGTTTATGAATAAGGAACTTTAAGATTTCATAGAAGTTTGAAAACACCTAAGTGAAATATTGCAGTTTTATGACGCTGTTATTAGAATGTTGAGTTTAATACTCAGAAGGAAACAAGTTGAGATATTAAACTGATATGTGGACGATTATCTTCGTCTGAAGGTCTAGTTATCAAGTGGTTGAACGAGTGAATTAGGAATGTTGTGATCTGTTAGCTTGATATCAGATCTCCTCTTCATATTCTAGTCCTCTGTCTTCTAGGTGCTGCAGGCTACAGTTACTCCTGTTAGGTTTTTCTTTCAGTTCTGATATATGGATTAATCTAAAATATAACCCTTGTAATTCCAATAGGGCTGACCAGGGTCGCCTTCTAGACTACGTCGTGCGATGGGGAAACCTCACAGAAGGGAAGATCAGACTCTACCTGGGAGAGATTCTGGAAGCTGTGCAGTATCTTCACAACTGCAGAATAGCACATTTGGACCTAAAGGTGAGGAATGAATGGGATTCCTGGCAGTGTGTGCCATTCCAGTCATAAAAACCTGCCTCTTCTAGGAAACTTGCAGCTGGGAACATAGAACTGAATTGCTTGAGGCTGTATGAAGGGTATGGGTTGAGGCTCCATCCCTAAATGCTTCAGACTACTCATAGCCAGCAAAGCAGAAACTTTGAATTCCCTGTGCTTTCTCCTCAAAGTTTGCTGACCCTGTGTGGTCCTTTGTGCTGGAAATAATTGCTGACAGGAACAGTTTTGTTTGATTTTTATTTATTTATTCATTTGTTTATTTACTTTCTGAGAAACTTGCAGCAGAAATCCATTTCTTTCTCAAGAAGCGTAGTTTGTTGTGAAAGAGACTGCTTTTTTTCTGTTCCTGCAAATCTGTTTTTCATCTTTGTACTTTGAGGGCTGTGATATCTATGTGAATGGTACCTCTTTGGGCCTCTGTTCTACCATTTGAATTTTACTTGAGCCACAATTATTTGATGCATTCTAGTAGGAAAAGCTATGTAAGAAGGTCTTAATGTGAATATTAAAGACTTACTCTTTGCACTTTTTTTTTTCCACATGTATTTGAATGATAAGGAATTTTAGCATTGACAAGTCATCTTTGTAGGCAGGGTCTCTTTAGCCAAAAGGGATCATGGTGAAAAAAAGCAAAAAGAGCCTGCATCTTCCCTCCACATGCTTCTGTTTTCCAAGCAGAACCAGTCTGGTCCTGCATATCATGGAGACCCAAAATTTTTTCTAGTGCTATATGGAGTTCACCAGTCCTTTTTTCAGTCTCAGGGTACATACAGATGAACTAATTAAAAACTAGTTGTAGGTAAGTCGCTCCTATTTTGCTAAGATCACAGATACAGCAGCAGTAGCTTCAGAAATAAAACCATAAAAATAATTCCACTTCCAGCTCACCAAGAGTGGGGCAGTTCTCTTGAAATCATGTGCATCCAACAGGATCTTCTGCTGCCATAGTCTCATAACAGCACTTGACTTCATCTGTACAGCTGCGTTACATTTAAGAATCACCAAGTAAACCTGAATTCTGTTGAAAGCACCATGAAAATTCTGATATGGTCTTCCAGTCTTTAAATGCAAGGGTTTTGTTGTCTCTCTGTCATAAAGCAAATAGAGCAGTTGCTTTATTCACCCTCTATTTGTAATTACTGTTCTTTAAGCTTAAGTTCCCAAACACAGGTTCCTGTGAAACTTTGCAGAGCTGCTGTTGTGAACATGCGCAGCATTATCTGACAGAACTGTATTTCCTGCAAAAATTACAGTGCCAGCAGCTAAAACACATTTGTTGCATACTGTAGTTGCGTGTTGGTTGGTCTGGGGGAAGCCATGGCAGGGCTGCCTCGGAGCTCTGCAGAGCTGGCCTTCAGCAGGAGTCCTTGTAGCTTGCAGCTCTTTGCTACGTTCTTGAGCTGAGAGCACTGGCTGGGAAACAGTAACATTGAAGCATTAAATATGTGTTAAACTGACTTGAAAAAAAACATTTTAACTTTTGCTTTTATGTTTTCTAGCCTGAAAATATTTTGGTGGACCAGAGTTCCACTAAGCCAACAATAAAACTGGCTGACTTTGGAGACGCAGTCCAGCTCAATACCACGTATTATATCCACCAGTTACTTGGAAACCCAGAGTTTGCAGCTCCTGAAATTATTCTTGGAAATCCTGTTTCCCTCACTTCAGATGTTTGGAGCATTGGAGTGCTCACCTATGTCCTTCTTAGTGGCGTCTCTCCTTTCCTGGATGAAAGCGTAGAGGAAACTTGCCTGAATATTTGCCGCTTAGACTTTAGTTTCCCAGATGACTACTTCAAAGGAGTTAGCCAGAAGGCCAAAGATTTTGTATGCTTCCTACTTCAGGATGACCCAGCTAAGCGTCCCTCAGCTGCACTGGCCCTCCAGGAGCAATGGCTGCAGCTGGGGAATAGCAAAAGTGCTGACAGCATTGACATATCCAGACTGACTTCATTCATTGAGCGGCGAAAACACCAGAATGATGTTCGACCCATCCGTAGCATTAAAAACTTCTTACAGAGCAGGCTCTTGCCAAGAGTTTGACCTTGCCTGAAGTTCTCTCTCATTCTCTTTCACCTGCCAATCAATCAGACTGGAGATGGACTCCTCCTGCCGATCAATCAGACTGGAGATGGACTCCTCCTGCCAATCAGCTGTTGACTTGAATTTTGGGGAAAGCAAACCCCGAGCCAACCAGCTGCTAACGAATGTTCGTGTGCAAACGCATTCCAGGGAGACCCGTGCGGGGCGGCGCGGGGGACTGGCGATGCAGACTTCACTGGGGTGGAGGACGATAGCACTGTACTCTGCAAAAAGCAGTCACGAGCGATACAGTAACAGTATTTTATTCAGGTTTCTGCAAAAAAAAAAAAAATAGTTTTTTTAATAAACAAGAGTTGAATTTTGCAAGTGAACTTAACTACCGTTTTCAAGATTTATTCAAGGAAGAAATGCCTATGTTCAAAGCACTGGTGTTAAACAAAAAACAAAAATGAAATCATGCCTGGAGAAGACTCACCAAAATGGCTGCCCATTGGTACGGCCTCCATTTATAACATCTGGTTTTCACTTGGTCCTAGAGCTTTCCAGTTGCCTCGCCTGTATGTATCTCACGTAGCAGTGCACTGAGATCAGACTCTGCTTTTAAGTGCATCCAACCTCAAAGATTTTGCATACAAATAGAATGAATCGTTTTGCTCTGATAAAATGTAGGCCTTACTTGTATATAGACTGTTACCTGCCTTCGGTCTGTAATTTCCCCACCCTTCCCCTTATCCTTTTTTTCCCCCGCCCCTCTTTCCGAAATGGTGGTATACCACTGTGCGGGTCTTCAGTTTGGGTCAGTTCTCACTGTCCCCTTAGAAAAGGACTTCGGGTTGGTGCCCAGCTTGCCGACCTGATTGTCAAGCAGTATACAGCAGGATGAAATACTGTAAATGCACTCATTTGGGATTTTGTTTTCTTTCATATCATGTGCAATGTTGTGGCTTTAACATTTTATGCAACTATTTATGAGGACCTCTGTTGTAACTGTAATAAATATATAGAAAAAGCACATACTTAGTACGGCGAGCTTTATGGTTTTGTTTGTGTGTTTGGGGTTTCTGGGTGGGCAGGGGCGGGTGTGTGGTACCACGCTGTCATTATTAGTTTAAGATGAGGGTTAGCATAGAATTTAGACAAGACTAGTCAGTTTTAAGGATTGTTGGAAAAAAAAAAAAGAAAGAAAAAAAAAAAAGAGATATTTCGTATCCCAAAACTCAGACTGGTTCAGAAGTGACACTTTTTAAAATTTATTATTATATTCAAAATGCCAAAGTCTGACTTTCCCAAAATCAGTCTCAACACTTACTACTTTTTAGAATTTTCAAATCTGTGTTTACTCCTTTCTGTGAAACGAACAAATGAATTTTGTGCTCTTTGGTGAAGAATACATTCAGAAAGTAGCGGTCAGATGAGGAGAATCTGACACGTAATGTAATTGTCTTAGTAACTGTTTTTAAGGTTGAAGTAATATTAACGTGAGCTATTTAAAAAGACAGAGATGGTTTTCTGTGCATCACGGAGTTCATATGGGTGTGTTGTCATCTATGTTTGTGTGAAACGCCATGTTTAAAGAAACCAAGCCGACATCCCACAGTAGTTAGATATATGGGTCTTAAGCCATAACCTAGCTTGGGTTAGTTTTGAGCTTTGCGGCTTCCACTGTATTCTATTTATTCCTTTTTTGTTTTTTGGGTTTTTTTGTAAAGTTGTACAGAAACTTTTTAAAGAAAACAACTGACTTCGAAACTGGATGTGTATTCGTACCAACCTCATATCATTATGTTTGTGTATTATTTTCCTTTATTGTTTTAGTTAAATTTTTGCTTTATTTTGCATGTATATTTCTTTGTACAGTGACGTTTCATGTTTACACAGTATGACGTGATGTAAATATTTTATTTTGCCATCAGTTATTTTGAAAAAAATTAAACATATTTGACATATTTGTCTGATCTCTTGCTTTAAGGAGTTTGAAAGTTTAGGTTTGGTTATATTTTAATTGGGCTGTGTATTTAAAAAGGAAAAAAGTACATTATTTTATTGCCATAAAATTCATTTTAAATTGCAATGATGTATCTTTCTTTCATGCCTTACAAAATAATATTTGCCTTTGCTCTAAGTGTTGAGTGCTTTGTAGCGTCATGATTGCTTTTATATAAAACATGCGTAACACTCTAACCGTGGAAATTCATTATAGTCTTTATTAGCTAGTAAATTTTGACCAGCAGAGTTTTCTACCAGATGTTTCCAGTTAAAGACCGAAGGATCGTATTTCAGTTTAATGTTAAACTGGGGAACAGATTTCCCACATCTTTTAGACATTCTAGATTCGTTACGAAGAAAAGTTCTTTTCAGCCATAAAGACTTGGGTTTTGCAGCTGAACTCTGTTCGCATCCTGTAAGGGATGTAGCAGAAAAGTTTTTCATTGTGTACATTTATCTCTCTCTCCCTTTTCTGCTATCATTAGTCCATTTGCAATTCAAAATGAAGTGAAAGGTCAGGGAACGATACAGAGTGTTTATGCTTGTCACTGCATTGTATACGTGATTTTTTTTCCACTCTTCTCTTCCGCTATACCTGTCAAGTGATGAAACAGTCCCTTTATTCCTCACAATTTTCTACTGAGAGAGACAATTGAGAGAGACATTTTACATTGAGAGAAAGAATATTCAGGAAGGTTGTACTGCCGATGACGAGCCACGGGAAGCTTTTTCCATGACAGGGAAATAGATGGCAACATGCTCCATGTAAGACTTTGTTATCTTTGAGTTCTCTAAAATAATTTTTCTTGACTGAAGATACACTAACCTATGGAGAAGTTACCCAAATGCTTTTAAGATAAATAATGCACTTCTAGGTGTTTTAGCAGAGATATGTTCTTCCACTCATATGTAAACAAGAGTGCACTGTTTCTGGCCCTCTGTGAGCCCCGTTACTTGGGAAAGCTAACATCTTCTGACAGAGTGGAGTTTTGCACTAAAAGCTGCTGTTTGGTGCAAGAGCTTCCAGCTGAAGAAATGGGCACCTCGGCTTGGATATCTCTTCAGATGCTTTGAAGAGATAATGTATGTGTAACGTCCTTTTGTTTTGCAAAATTGTGTAGTCGGGGCTGCAAATGCCGCTTGGACTCAGTTGGGCTCAGTTCTTGTTGACTGTCCTGCACGCAACAAACCGGCACCGCAGGCTGACAGAGTGGAAACCAAAAGCGCGTGGGTGAGAGCAGCTGGTACGAGGTTTCTAATGTGGGAACGTTGTAGAGCATAGGGAATGGCAGTCAATATCATAGCTGAAAGAGGGGAAAACAGCCAGGGAGATTCAAGAAAAGAATGTGTCTAAATGTTCCTTTTTGATAACGTACCCCAATCACTTCTTACTGATAGCTTAGGAAGAAGGGAAGACGTTGCCAGACTAAAGCCAGTGCACGTGTCAGTACTTTTCAAGCAGGGTTTGGCAGCGCAGCAGTTTTCCATTGCACACTTGATAAGCACAGCTTAGCTTGAAAACCATTGTGCAACTGCTAAGCAGGAAGCCTGGCTAGGTATAATTTCCCTGGTCAGAGAAGCAACCTACATTGTCTTCCTAATGGGCAGAGGCCTAACGCGTACCTGCCAGCGCTCATGAGGAGTGGGATGGGAGAGCCTGGTTTTCTCTTGTGTGAGTATAGAGGTCACTTCACTTAAAGTCATCCACATTCTCAGGTGGCACTATGAATGTGTTGATGAATAGAAGAAAAAATAGTTGTTTTTTTTCTTCCTCCAAATCCAAAAGCATGTTCAGGACCTGGCCATGCCAGATCCTCCAGAATGACACCGCAAAAGCACCTGGCTTCCTGAAAAGATTTTATTACCGGTGCAAGCCTGGTTGGTAGTAGAAGATGCCTGAAAATATAATGGCATGTTCTTTGCATGTAATGTACTGCATGGTATTGTCAGGAAGCATTAAAACTCCATTGTTGAGGGAGTCAGTATAGGACTTCATCAAAGAGAGGGGCTGGTGAGTGAGAAATAAACATAACCGAGGGGAGAAACAGTGGCTGACTTGAGGTTAAGCCCCATGGTTCCCAAAATCTTAAGAGAAATTAAGATAGGAATATACTTAACCAGTGGCTGTGGGTAGTGAAATGTGTAAGTGGCGGGTATTTGGTGAAGTATTTGGACACCCAATCTTTGTTGCAAACAGCAGTGTATTTGTGTGCTAGGGATTAGTGCAGGGAGTGTTATCTTCTGAACTGGAGCAGATGTGGTGAGCTAAGCTTTATATACCCTTTCTCTGTGTGTATTGACTCAGCACGGGCGGGTTACTAATTTCTCTGCTGTAGGGATTCAGCTGCACGTGGAGGGAGGGAGGTAGAACCAGGTAAGACCAACTTTCTGTATTTGTTTAAACTAGCCCCAGGTATTGCAGTGTTTTTGTCAGAACTACTGCTTTATCCCTCAGGCAAACAACTTCTGGATTTTTTTCTGAAATCTTGATGGAGGTTATATTAGAGAATAGGAGACAGGTTTTGCATCAGTAGAAGATGTACTTCCAGTACCTTTTAGACATTCACATCTCACCAAGCAGTCAGGACAAAAGGCTTTTTCTGTGTGCGCTGTAAGGCAAGAGCAGGATGATCTCTCATCACTGCAAAGGAGATGGTGCCCACTGTTCTCTCTCCTTCCTGGCAAGCAAAGACACGTACCCAGCACCTCGGGCTTCACATGCCTGGCGGTCACCTCAGCATTTCCCAAGTAAATGCACTCAGTTGTCCTCTGTGCCATGCCCTAACACCGAGCATCAGTACAAGAATGAGAGCTCCCATTTCACTGACCTGCCACAGGGACCAAGAGCCTGATGTGTAGGAGCAGGAGAATGTGCTTCTCTCATGATGTCTGTCCTCAAAACAGGAACATTTCGCATCTCCTCTAATTCAGTTCCCTTAACCCTACCCAAAAAGCTTCAGGGGAAGTGAGGTGGAGGAGCAGCTGGCAATTACTGAGGAGAGCAGTCTGATCTCCTCCTATTCCCCTAGTAATGTCAGGAGAGCCAGCACCAGGCCTGCCATCAGCCAATCTATGCCTTCCAAAAAAAGAAGCCATTATGTACCCTAGTAGTAGAGAAGAGCACCAAGTTTCTGGTTTTCACCACAGGTTGTAGGTTAAAACGATGAAATGTGTTAGAGATACATCTGAGGGTTAATACATGAGCTCTTTGAGCTATATTCAGGAAAGTTGACAGTCGTGGCATTTTCATTATCTAATGGTCGAGAGCAGTAATCTGAAAGCTGCTTTTTTTAATGAGTTTTCTTAACACACACATTCTTTTGACTGCTGGAGGGACTTTTCATCCTTGTTTGAGGAAATGTGTAGATCAGGTACTTGAGACTGCATCAATTGCAGCAGATGAAGCTTCAGATTCTGTCATTGTGCCTGTGGTAACGTATTGGTTCTCATTGCTCCAAATTTCTGGGTTTCTCAATGGATATATCTTCCATCCAAAGCGAATGAATATAGTGAACTACAGAAAGGATGAAACCGGAACACCGAAGCAGCACTTTAATCTCTGCAAACTGAATTTCCAGCCCCGCAAAGACATTCTGTCCATTACCACCCCCCTGTATTCTCCTCTGTCATACTAAATGGTCTTCCTGACAAAATGATGGCTTTGCATCCCATGGAAGAAAAGTCCATTGAGGATTATTTAGTACGTAATTACTACTTTAGAATGGCAGTAAACCATTGATATCCGTAACTTTGCGTAGCAACGGGTTATGCAATTGAACTCCATAACCTGTGAAGAACCCACTGACATCTTCTTTTGATGTCTCTGAAGCTTTGTTTTGGAAAAGACAATGAGCAGTTCATCTCCCCAGCTTTTGTGTCATACCTTTCCTTTTATAGTCTACCTTATTTTTCATTTGGTCACCTGTTTACCAAGCTAAAGAGTACTGGTCTATTTATTCCTCATGGCGAAGCTATTTATCATCTTAATTGCCTTTCTCTGAACCATCCCTAGTTCCAAGTTGTATATTTTTCTGTGATGGGAGGGAGTGAAGCTCACACAGTGTTCATGATACAGGTGCATCATGAGTTACAAAAACAGCTGCAAAATGGCACTTTGTTCTTTATTCCTTTTCTTAAAATGACGAATGTTCACCTTGCTTTGACTTCTTTTGAGTTGATACTTCTTAGAATATTAAATTCTGAGATTGTGTTCCCAAGTTGAGCGGCAATGGTCAGTTTGGAGCCCATGATCATACATGTAAAACTTGGATCTCCCTTTCAGCACATCCCCTATGAACATGAATTTTCTCTCATTGAATTTTCTCAGCCGCTTTATTTCCCAGACAAAGCTGAGGTATTACCATTGCCTTAGGGCAAGATTGCTCTGATGGAACTGAGCATGGAGACCTCTTACATTAAACAGATTGAAGCTGACTACTGCTGGCCTGCATTTTACTACTCAGATAGTCAGCCTAGCTCACCTGACTTTTTCCAAGAAATCCTTTTGCAAGAGTTTTCTTGCCAGCTCCTGGAGCCATCAAACTCATTTCGTCTCATCCTGAGGGACCAAATAGTAACCTGCCTTGGACTTGATTAAGCTGAAACTCTTCAAATTAAATTTCAAACACAGATTTTAGCGAGGCTAGCACCCTCACTTCAGCAAAAGGAGGCTTCTTTCCGCACTGAAATCGCACAATCCAAAGATTACTCGCAGAAACTTCACATTAAGCTTCTTGAAGACTCACCAGGCAGTAGTCGGCACCAGGAATTCACTTAGCGCACCGTGAACTCAGTCTCTGTGAGGGTTTGCTATCCCAAGGATTACTCCCAAATACTGAGGAAGAGCTGGCAGCAGCTGGAATTTTGCCCTGTTGTACCATTGGGAATCTCCCAAATCACTTCTGGACTAATAGCAATTTACATCACTTACCTTGCTTGTTTTTGCACATCTTGCCTGTATGTTGCTGAAGACCATGTGATCCCTTGAGATGGGTGGTTCTTCAGGCTCTCAGATACTCCCTTCAATGATGCCAAGATCCACTGAGTATTTGCAGAATGATGTCATTTAATTTGCCATCTCTCAAGACTGATGGTGAGAGGGTACTTCCTTCTTTAGTGATGGAGCACTGTCCTGGGACTTGGAGGGTTCTGGACTCTTTGTTTGCCAGGAAAACTCAAAGCTGGGAATTTGTGCTAGTCCCAGTTACAGGAGTTAATGCATCCATTGGTTTGTTGTTTTTGTCGCTGTTGTTGGGAGCTTTAGATGCTAGTGGACAGTCCTGTCTGCTTCACACTGATGGAAAAAGAACGTCATGATATATCATGAGGTAATAAGGGGAGGCTTTTAAGATGGGCTGTCCTGAGGGTAACTTGATCACCACCAAAAAGCTCCTGAACGTCAAAATTACTTGCTGCTCTTGGAGTTTGATGGAGGCCTAAACTCTTTTCTTCAAGGATCTTTCACAAAGTAAGGCAGGGTGTAAATCTGGTGATGGTTGCTGCTTTTACGCTCGTTGCTGCTTTTACGCTCGTTGCTGCTTTTACGCTCGTTGCTGCTTGTGGATGACAACTGGGGATCTTTTCAGACCTGCTTGCAAAGAACGTAAAGCATGCTGTTGTACTCCATCCCACAGCTTGGGTGTTGAACGGTTCTCAAGTGTAAAGTGAGTCTAGTCTTTATTTGTCTTTTTGGATTAAGTACTAATTTTTCTAAGCAGACCTGATTTTTCACTTAATGTTTAGGCATTCGTTTCCTTTTCAAGACCCCCACCTGCTTAATAGTCTGTTAATTTTTAAAATGGAATTAGGATATTCTCTATTTGATGAAGTATGGATATAGTAAAAATATTTGATACATGCTAAAGTATAAGGTTGCAATAGGGGTCAGCATCTCTACTGGGGAAGTCATCTGCTTGCTGTAAGAGGCTCTCTGTTTTCTCTCATCCCACTCTCTACGGAATTTTTAGGTATGAAAATCCTAGCTGAATTCCTGTTACACCAGTGGTCATGATATGGATAAGGCAATCATCTGAGCTTGTGACAGCTTCACCTTTTGACAAACTTTTTTTCTTTGAGGAGCATGAGAGAGATTCAGGTCTAATAACTGTTCCTTCTAATGTTGTTTTCTTCCAGGTAATTTATCGGGTTTTTTTAAGAGCTTATGCTGGGCCAATAGCTGTGTGGTGTTTCTGCCAGGAGTCAAGAAATCAATGTCATTGTTTTCTTTTCCATCCAGCACATTTCTGTGGTCAAGGGGTTGCTTCGTAACTCACAGAAAACTTCAGCTTTTTCCTTCATTCTGCAGAAAATCAAACCTTTCCGGGCAGTCTTCATACATGGTGGTTGCCAAAACTAAATGATCTAATGGTGTGACCCTGGCGAAGTAGTCTCACTGGTTAGCTGGCAGTTTCATGACCTGCAGCAAGACTGTTGAGGTAGATCTGCTGCCTTTGCTGAGAGCATTCTTCACTGCAACTCAGGCAATAGGAGTGAAAAATGTCCTTGTGGTTTGCAAAGTCATTGCTGGGGAGTTGCATTTGCAGAAAGGCACTACGCTGTTCCTCAGTGTCCATGTTTGATGCTTCTGTTGCTGCTCAGCAGAAGTCTGAGATACACATTCAGTTACTCTGTGAAGGTGTATGGTGTTGCCTGGATTTATCACACAGTGTGGGGCACGCATGCAAGCACTCACAGGAGAAAAGAAAACCGGTTGTTCACTTGCATGCTTTAAAACATGTTCTCCCTATGCTGCTGTTTCTCCAACTATCTTACTTCTGATGGACCATCAGATGTGAGGAAATGAAGGTTATAACGTCTGGACTACCAAATTATGTTGGCACACATGAATAATGTTGTGCTGTAAGAACGGGTGGCAGCTGCAGCGGAGTGCACGCATGCTGCAAATACTGCAAAATTTGTATGTATGTATGTGGAAAACTGTATAGATTTCTTCAAGGTATGTTGACTGCACATACAATTCTTGTTGGTTTTTTTTTTTTCTGAATTCAGGGGTTGCAAACTAATGTCATGCATAAAATGATATTTGCCCTTCCTTTGCCTTCTCTGTAAGGAGAAATATAGCAGTGGTGAAGAGAGACATAGGTGATTATTTATAGGCACCGAGAAAGGAAGCCTGGTTTCCTAGAGCTTTGCCTCAGAGTTGAATTATGTGGTAGTTCATGGGAAAGAAATTAAAGCTTTTCCCCAATCTGAGTTACTCCTGATACTCACGACATTACAACAGCATGAGCTTGCTCTGCCTGGCATCTTGGAGAAGCCAAGGGTGCTACGTCCAATTCAAGGCAGTCAGCAATTCAAAAAGTACTCAGGGAGGTCAAGACAGATGGAGATTGGGCAGAAATAAGACTACAGAGAGAACCAAGGGGAAGACAGCAGGCAAACACAGAAAGAAAATGACTGCACATGTCTTACTGGGATGCCAATGGTAAGTTACCCTCCTTAGGAGTAGGCGTGGACAACACTGGACTGTGCATCTAACCCCCGGCCACCGCCTCAGTGTCTGACCAAGGGAAGAATGGTCCACCTACAGAAACCATGATGTGGCTGCCTGTGCGTGTTCTTCTTTTTGGTGTGGAACTTTACAACAAATATCTAATTTACTTAATGTCTTTTTTCTCTAGACTCATGCAATGCTATTTGCTGCCTTTTTGTACTGGCTGTAAGTTGTCTGATACTAGGTCATGGCTAGCTTTAGAGGGTGCACTGCCATCCAGCAGTTCAGCCATGAGAAAGACATTGCAGCCAACTTTCAACATCTTTGGAGCAGGATGGGAGAAATGCTGAAGAGGATGGTAACCCCTGGAGATGGGAAAGAGGAAGATTGGCTTGGAAACGTGTTCAAATATGCAAAATAGTAATCAAGATTTTTTACTCTAAAAAGCATTTCCAGTATTTTCTGATAAGCTAATGGGTCTAGTGGAGGCAAGATAAGATTATACTGAGAATAGATGGCCTCCCTTCAAAATTATTCACTGTGCAAGTTAAAAGCATTCTTCTAGAAGTATCTGCTGCTTGTCTTGGAAGCTAATATCCCAAAGAGACCACAGAGATAAAGTTCAGGGAGAGGAAAATATCTTTATTTGGTATTTAATAAAGATATTATAAGTATCTTTGAATAATGTTCTGGGATAGTCAGTACATAGCTGATAGGACGATGATTCCTTCTCATCCTCCGAAGGATTTATGGATGGGTAAGGATGGCCTTTGATTGTGAAAGCGAACATCTGTTTCTGTTTGCACGCTGTGACTTTTCCAGTTGTGCGTCGTTAGGTAAATAGTGCAAGTACTTGATTAAAGTTGAATCTTCCTCTTGAGTCTGTAATGTTTGGTTTGACAAATAATCAAGAAATGTATTTTTCTCTGTTAGTCAACTGCAAGAGTTGAGGGGGTGACCTTTTACAAGGCCTAAACACAATCTGTCAGTTTAAAAAAAAGTAAGGAGGAAATGGTAACTCTCTTTTCCATTAGTTCAGATGTGAACTATTTCTGTACTTAAGTGCTCCACAGAAACTCTTTATCTGCCTTACAAATCTATTCCCAAATAACCTGAGTATTTTTTTCTAGCAATCTTGCTTTTTTAGTTTATAATTTCTATCACACATCAGACCCTGTATTAGCAAGCAACCACTGTGATAATCCATTTCCATTTGAAGTGGCTTTTTTTAAAAAAAAAAGAGGTATTGAAACCACATGTGCATGCTGTGGAATCTAATAGCGTGAAAGCTGCAGACAAAGTTGTATAGGTTTTTTTTCAGAGCCTTGTTATTACTATCCTATGTAATGCAGGGGTTTATTTTCCATGGTTAAGTTTGCTTGATGTCAAACATTGACTTTTTGCCCAAATCAGGCAGAGAAGTATCAAGTTCTACTGTGTTACTTGAGCTTCCCCCTTTGTTGTATTTTAGAGGTGCAAGGGAAAAGCTTTCGAATTGGATAAAGGGGTATTAGGTGAAGAATACGTCTCTCTAAATGTTGTAGGTCTTCTGTAACAAAGTAGTATAAGGGTGGGTTGTCTTCAGTATCAACAGCTGTTGTATTTCTCTTTTATGCTGTGGTGCTGTCATGGGGCATCTGCCACCCTGCCTTATTGCAGCTATTTCTTGCAATCAAGTCGCTTTTTTGTTTGGTTTTTTTTTTTTTTTAACATTTCAGAGTTTCTCCAGCCACTGGAAGTGAAAATGATGTTATTTCATTGCAGAGAAGTGTTGCACTGAAAGGCATTACCTTTAGCAGGGTTTGTTGTTCTCATCTTTCTGCTGGAGGACACGATCCCCAGAGCTCTGGTTGTACCACGCTGGGGAGCTCTGCTGGAGCTGGTGTCCCAAGATGTCTACTCGTTTTTCTCCAGGTTCTTCCCTTCTGTGCGTACTTATGGCTTTCCTACACCACTCTGTGAGAGGGAAGGCAAAAGGGCTCTTTGCTAATTATGGAACAGTTAAAAAGGTCTTTCCTAGCTGCTCTTGGCAGGGGGTGTAGAAACACTTGCATCGGGCAAAAAAAGAAGAGGCACAAATGGCAAATCATGAGAGAGGTGTAGGAATTCATGCTCTTCTGCTGACTGCCTGTCCTCGGTTATGCTGATAGACATCAGACAGGCAAGGGAGATGTACGCACCACAAGGACACGGCAATGTACTCGCCACAAGGACACAGGTTTGTGTCCTAAGTCCCCTGTCCTAGAAACAGTGCTCGGGTGTTGAGAGGGGTTCTGTTGGGAAGAATCTATACGCATGGAGATCCACCGCTTACTTAAACAAGTTATTTATAAAAATGTGTATGTATTGATATTGTCGCCTTACAGTGTTTTAAAGCACACTGCATGTCCTGGTCTTCTTTTGAGGCAACCAGGCAGGCATTGCATCCTAAATCTGCCACTGAGACGGGCTTATCTCAGCTTCCTGACTCTACCAAGACAGATGACTCTACACCATGAAGCTCCTACATAAAAAGCCTATATAAAAAACTGCATTAACTATTCACGACAGTGGTGTTTGGCTTAGCAAGTCTATCACAGCAGTTAGGTGATGGAGGGAGGACAGTAGCAGAGGTGTCTGCTTAGGTTGCACTGTGAAATCCTGTCCTTTTCCTGTGGAAAATATGAGGTATGGCAGCTGGTTAGCGTGTATTTGCTGTTCCCGCAGCCACACGTAGGCTGCTTTTATAAAATGTTTCAATTAATTCCATCAAGAGGACAAATCTAATTTAGAGGAGGGGAAAAAAAGCTTTCAAAAACTATAGGTCTGTGTATGGAGACCCAGGGTGTTCAGTTTGCAAAACCTACTACGGTCTTTGGCATTTTAGGCCTCCTACTAGTTTGACTATACAAATGGTGCAGCTCCTGTTGAGTTGCTCGTTTGCAGCTGACATATTGCCACTTAAAAGTAGTGGCTTGTTTCTGGCTGAGCTCCATGTTGGACTTTATAACAGCTCTCTGTATTTGTTTATTGAGCACAAATTATTTTACTATTGGGTGTAGCTCTTTATGATGTCTGTCTCCTGGAAATACTGCCAGTGGAAGGAAGTATAACTATATGGTATTTACCTTACCATAATGTGTTTGTAGTCATGCTGTTTGACTCATACTAGTACATTTTGTGTTAGAGTAATGCTTGAAGGTCAGTGAAGGAAGGACCGTTCCTACGTTCGCTTGAAAAAAAACCAAATGTAGCAAAACATAAAGAATTCTCTGCTTGAGTTTTTTCACTTGTAATACACAATTGATGGCAGAATAGATCTGTGCATTTGACAGTTACGTTAGACCTAATAAAAAACTTTAAAAAAAAGAAAATCCAGCAACGTTATGCTTGTCTGACCTGTAGAAAAGTGCTCCAGCACCTTCTGGAATAACTTCCAGTAGATGGAGAAAGAGGCAGAATACCTGACTCAACTTTTTGAAACGTCCTGAAGGTGAGATGCTTTTTGGACATGAGACACTTGTTAGCAGAAGGGGCCCCCAGAGCAAGGCTCTTCAATGCCTCAGAGCTGAGGATCTATATTTAACAGCAGCAGTGGTTGTACATTCTGTTCCTCATTGGTTTCCTGCTGTGCCCCCAGCGTGTCAGATTCCTTCCCTCACAAAATGGAAGTTTAGATGGTCTCCCTTTCATTTCTCCTCCCAGACAATTTGTCGTGCATTTATGCTCTCAGCGCTAAAACGTGTTCATTAACATATGTAGAAGCCATTTGAGCTTTTCAAGCAAAACCTGTGACATAAGGATCCAATTACGTGATTGTATAGTTAATGATCCTTTTAAATGTAAAACTCCCCATAAAAATTTGGAGGCAGCTTTGAGTATCTTCAGACTGTCATCCTGAAGTGCCACAGAAAGTAGCATTATTCTGATGTAATGTAAATCCAGATTGTTCAGAGGATATGATTAAATCTAAAAGTAATTTTGAGGAAATAAAGGCAGAATCCAAGACACAGTCCTACTTCTGAACTTAGGAGGAAGACTTCTGCTTTGCTCTTCTAGTGCTGCTCAAAATCCACACCTTCCTTCTGTAAAATGGATGCAGGAAGATGAAATGAAGCACCAGCTCCCGACTCCTGTAACTAGTAGTGACCGTGCTTGGAGTCCAGCCTGCTGGGGATGGATCAGGGCTGAGCTATGCTGCCCAGGCTGCTTTGTGCATACCCACGGGTGACATCCTGGGATCTTTGCATGCCTGACACGCTGAGGAAACAACAATTCTCGCAGGGCCATGGGGTCTTCAGGAATCCTAAAAACATCCAAAGCCAAATTTCACTGAGACAAAATTTCTGTGATGGAAGGTGGGTCCAGGGAAATGTGTGAATACGTATATATTTCAGAATAAGCCATACGGGAACAGCAAGGAAATTTCATTTTTACCTTCTCAACACAGGCTACTTTTTAAAGAAAATGTATGTAATTACTTGACAGAGAAGCAGAAATCCTAATACTTGCAGTCTAAATAGTAGAATATTGAAAGGAGTAAGATCCATAAAAAAAAATTGCAGAAAAAAAAATCATTGAATCCTTTGTGAGGAAAGTGCTGACATCCCTTGCAAGTAGGACAATTCTGTCTCTATTGTCACTGACTGCCACGGCAGATGAGAATGCTGCTTGTCGTCACAGCAGGGGCTGTATATTCAGCTGAAGAGTCTCCATCACCATGGTATTTTCAGCATCTCTCAATTTTAATCATCAAACTGCTTTACAGATAGAGAAAGCTTCTTCTTTCTTTTCCCCTTTTTAACAGGTGGTAAAAGGATTTGCTGGAGATGCCTAAGATTCTGGCAAATGCAAAAAACAGACTTTGATCCTCTGAATTCCTGTCCCATATCCTAATTAAAAGAAATTAATGTCATCCTTCCTTCTGTGTTGTGAAATATATAACCAAGTGTAGCATATATTAGCTTAGCAGTAGATTGTTTTGACCTACTAAATGAAGAAGCACATATATTAATTTCAGCTGTCAGCATGGACGGTGATCCTGTTCGAAGATAAGGGAAAGAAAACAGCAACTAGAACCAGGATGTTTATCTTTGCAATTCAGAATAAGGAAACTATCAGCCACACAAAGCGTCTTTCAGAAAGGAACATCTTCTGTAAGTGTTTCTATTAATCTAAAAGCCATTTAGATCAATAAGCTGCATTACGAAAGGGGTCATGTACATGCTCAACCCCTTGTCTCTCCCTGACTTTTCCATCAGCACTGTTGCTCCTTTGTGTACTAGCTACTGCTTTCTCTTTCTGGCCTTGGCTTTTACGTCTGTTTCATTTTCCTCCTTGTTGCCCAGTCTCCCTCTGAAGAAAGTTTGTTCTTTTCACTGATGGCATTTGATGTTTTGGGTTGGGGTGACTCCTTCCTCCGAAAAGAATGAGCCCTTTTCTTCCCCGTAGTGATCCATCCTGTTTTGCTGCTTCAGCACAAAAAAAGCTATCGCCGATGACTGCTGCGGTTCTTAGTGGAGGTGGCAGAAAGTGGCTCGCTCCTCCTTCAGAAGAGAAAAGAAGGGTGGGGGTGCTCTGATCTTCGGTTCTGTAGTCTCAGAGAGTGGCAACCAGGCCTTAAAATGCTTACTTTGATTTGCTGCTATGCGCACACACACACACACACACACACACACACACACACACACACACACACAAAAGGCAAGTGCCTACAAATAGGCCCTGTCTTGTTTCTTCTGGCAGTAACATCTTACAGCCTAAAGGAGAAACAGCTGAATTCTGAGTCTTTGCATGTTGATTTCTAAAGAAAAAGCCATAATACGGACTCTCATTCCAAGTATGAAGTATCTGATTTACAAAGAATTGCAAGGCCCATCACAGATTTTGTAACAGGCATTCCTTTTCCCAGAGATGTCGATCTCCTGTGCCCAAGCCCAGGCCCTAGGAGCCTCTGTACTAACACTTGCTTGATGCTTCCAAAATCTTAATCTGTCCAGAAAGTGGATTGTATTGATGCTAGTCGTCTTATTAGTCTTCAAAAGGAAAAGATAACCTGTTGACCCACTAAGTAACCTGCTGTGCACCTACACAGGACAGCACCTCTTCAGCCCCCAACCTCTCTGGCTGCAGCAGAAAGTTGCCAACGATAAGGATAATTGTTCCTAAAAGGGTGATTTTCTTCCAGGTAACAGATGAGAGGGTAGGACAACTTGTTACAGCACAACAAAAGTGACTACATGTGTCGTGGTTTGTGTCCTCAAACCAGGACACCATGCAATCGGAGGTCGGGCATCTTTGTCTCTGTAACCTTGGTCTGCTTCCGATTGAAAGGGAAAAAGCAGAAAGAAAGGAAGAAGTTGGCTCTAGAGCTCAGTAATAAAGATGAAACTGCCTGCAACTCAGGCAACATCACGTCCCTAAAGCGTTTGTGCTTAAAGCTTTCAGACAGCTGGGTGGTGATGTGCCACGTCATGGTTGGGTTTCCCAACTGCCGTTGAAGACCGAGAGCTCTCCTACCGTCGGCGAGCAGGGGAACCAGCGTGTTGAGCTGTGGTGAAGTCAAATGCAGACCTCGTTTTCTACGTCTCGCAGAACCACAAGGGAATGTCACGGGTAGGAGAGGACGTCTGATAACACCCACCGCAGAAGCGTGGGGGCGGACAAAGGAAATTTCCTCGTCAGCTTGTGACCGTGATAAAGAGTGCAAACAGGCAGGCATGCAAACAATAGCTACTTAGTAAAACACAGCTCATCTTAGTTTGTGTATTGTATCTGCCCAGCTGGTCACTGCCTCTAGCAAACTTGTCATCTTCCATTTTAGGTTTGTCTTTCTCTTTTCCCCATGACCTTGCATCAACCTCTTAGTTATTTCTAATAAAAAAAGGCACGGGGGTGTGTGTGTGTGTAATTTATCCTGTACTTTTTGTAACTTAGTCCAGTTACAAAGCTCAGCAGAGGCTTTCCTGCAAGGAAGGGGTGCAGAAGGTCCTGGTCTGTCCTCTTCTCCCTTTTGGAGCCCTTTTCTGCAGATAGCCTGATCCTATTGGACTAAAGACATCGCTTTCCAAAACATCTCCAAGTTCCCAGATCCCTGCCACACAGCGTGTTCAGAAGTCCCACCATTTTCACCATGCTCTAAGGGTGCTCACAGGGCTATGGAGGAAATGCAGAGCTCGGGCAAATAATTCCTGCCCCAGCACAGCAGGAAAGTGAGGTGATCCGTGCTTTTGCTGCTTGGATAAAGCCTAAGGAGTTATTAAAGAGTTATCCAGCTATGCTTCATTGGGAAATACGGTATACGGGTTAAAGAACGTGGAAACCGTGAGAAAAGAGGATGAGCAGGCACTACTAAACATCCAGAACCATTTCTGGCCAGAGCAAACCAACCTACAAGACAAAAATGGATTAAGTACAACAGAGGAATTTAAGATGACGAAAGGGAATTCAATGCAGTGAAGACCATTAATTTTCACTGTATTAATTTAAACTAAACAGCTTGCTTTTTCACTTTATTAAAAAAAAAAACAACAAAACCAACCAACCAAATCCAAAACAGTGCTGAGCAAGTAAAGCAAAAGGGGGCATGTGAAGTGTTTCTTTCTTCTCTCCTACTAATTTTCTTTCCAAATCTCCCCTTGGAGAGGCACTGGTCTTGTAGCCAGCCCGCAGTTTTTCCCCTCTTGGAACTATCTTGTTCTGCTACTGGAAACTGAACACAGACAAAAAAATACATGCATATATACATAAATAGGTGTGTGTGTGTGTGGTGTGTGTGTATATATATATACATGTGTATATATAAATACACACACATATAAATGTATGTATGTGTGTGTATATATATATATACACACTTATATATATATATATACTTATTTAAGTGTTCACTTGCTGCCTTTGCGTGCTCACTGGCATGGAGCGCGGATAGCATGAGAGCATGCAAAGGCAGCAAGTGAACACTTAAAAGACAGAAAATTCTTTATTGTTCTTCTCCTCCTTCCTCCGCAGTAAATGGTGAAATAAGAAGTGTTTGCAGGCTTGCAGTCATGGGGCCCAAGCCTCGGACCGGAGCAGGGGGAGCAGAGTTCACCTGCAGCTCCTGAGGCGCCAACAAACAGAAAGAATAGTGTAATATAAGTAACAGTTATCCCCCCAACCCTGCCTTTCCGAATTTCCTTTATTTATTTATTTTTTTTTAGCAAGTGCTCCTGATCCAAGGGTGATAATGAAGAAATAGCATTTTTAAACTAATTTAATGAAAATACTGCAATGAAAGATGTAGAAAGGGAAATCAACATTCCAGTGAAAGGGAAAATGCGAGTCAGAAACCATTTCCAGCTGAGTTCCAGCAATTTTCTTTTAAATCCGTCTGTAACATGGAGCAACAGAAGAGAAATCTGGCAGGGCAATTGGTTGCTCCCACCTCTGAAACAAGAACTTGCAGGTATTTTCAGAGCGGGAGACTGGATTTAGTGAACTTGTAAGCTATGGCATCAGGATATATCTTCCAACAGCGTAATTAAGAAGTAATTGACAGCCTTAGGCTGTAGAGAAACCACTGGTCTCATTTAACTTAAAGTAACGAGTAAGGAGGGGAAAGGAAAGAATCTCTCGAGGGACCCTATGCTAACTCCAAAAATCCTGTATCTATGAAGTGATTTAATCGTATCAGTGTAAAGCTTGCTTTTACAGAGCACAGTCCATATCTTAATAGATGCTTGTGTGACCACCTGTTTCCTCTTCACAGTCACAGTGCTTTTCTACAGAAAGCACATTGATTGCATGATAAGTAACGTTAAATGCTTAGCAATCAAACATGTCATTGGAGCTGAAAAGAAGAGGCCAAGACTCCCTGAGGACTACCATGAAGACAGAGACCACCTATGGGCCACCTATCACAGTTTGAAAATCTCCCTGCGGTCTCCAGCACCCAAACAACTTGGGAGACGGGGAGGGAGGTAGCAATGTGACCTTTATAAATAGCTGAGTTATGCTCGGTGTTGGGTTGGTTTTTTTTGTTGTGTTTTGGGTTGTTTTTTTTTTTTTTTTTTTGTGGCTCAGATATGGAGAAGCACACACAGCCTGTGTGACTTTGAAAACTTTAACGGAAATGAAACAGGAAGCCAGATCCTCTCACAGCTTGTTGATCTATGAAGACGAGCTGAGGCTGCAGAGACTCGTTTTCTACCCCCAGTGAAAGAAGCCAGGGGAGAGAAATCCAGCTGGGGAGATACTCTGGAGAAGAGATGCAGAGGCGACACGACAGAAAGGCAAGTAAGATCAGAGACCAGTTCACCAAGCAAGAAAAACGGAGCAGAATTAACCACTCCAAGAGAAGCGTTGGTAAGTTCGTAGAGCTGTGCCCTAAATTTTGGCATCTCACCAAGCCGGTGATCAGCTATAGGAAGCTCCTGTGCGTGCATGGGCACGACTTTCCCCTGTGCGCTGGGACTACACCTGACCTTGGTAGTAGTAATAAACCATGATAAATGGGGAAATGGTTCCTGACTGTTAAAAATGGACTTGAAAAACTGACCAGGTCTGCACCTAGGTTTCCTACTTTTACTGGGTTGGATGCTGTTGCCTTTGTCTCAGCAGACCCTTTTCGCGCTCCTTTCGAATTGTTCACGTTCTTCGGGCTGTGGTTATAATCCGTGCTGCTCACCTGCAGACGGGGGCAAGAACATGGCACTTGCTTCTGCTGTTGACTTGTGGGTTTGAACAGAGACGGTTAAAACGTCTTCACACTTGCTCAGTGTGGCTTTCAGTACAAGCTTTTGCTGTAATCGCTGTGCAGTCTCGTCTGGGTACAAGTGGAGGGAGGCAGTCACAGTCACGCCTGCAGCTTGGAGATGCAGAAAAACCTGGAGGTTCATGTTATGGGCAAGGTCATAATGGTCCCCTAAAGGCAGGAGATATCATAAATATCTCTAAGCGGTAGAAGATTGCCACCAGCACATAGGCTTGTCAGAGGATCATAAACATGTGCAAAATTCCAGAAAGTCTGGAGGAACAGCATCAACCTGAGGCTGCTTCCAGTTGGAGCTCCCCGGAGCTCTCCCCTCGCCCCCACGGAGCCGCTGCCTCGTCGGAGGCGAAGGAGGGGAGGCATTAGTTCTGCAGAAAAATGTTGAATGCGTGCTTTAAGTAAGGCCTTCTCTACATCCCAATATTGTTTCCCAAGATATTTAGGGGAAGTTCACCCTTTCTGAAGCTTTCTGAACCCTCGTAGCAGCGCGTTTCCCCTTCTGTAACAGAAACTGCCTTCCACTTAGCTGCTATTCTCCTTTTTGCAGTCGATCCCGACTCGGACCTAGCCCTTGCTTGCTCTCCTTAGGATTACCCTAACTCTTCTTCTTCAGATAACAGGAACGGCACGAGCCCGCCCCGACCAGTCCAACACAGAGCGCAGGAGGCCTCTGTGTTCCTTGGCTTGGTCTCACCAGGGCTGTCTGCACCGAGGGGGGGCTCGCAGCGGAGGGAGGTGGGTAGAGGCTGTCCCCTCGCAGCGACTTGCAAGGAGGAGAGACAACATTCTTCTGCCAAAGGCCACAAATGGGAAAAGGTAGTGGAGAGCTCTCCGTGAGTGGCTCAGGAAAGAGGTCCAGGAAGATCTTAAGGAGGAAGAAGAGGCATACGGACAGGGTTGGTTAAAAAAATACCTCAAGAGGTTTCAAGTAAGTGATCTCTGACAGATTGATTGATTGATTGATTGCCCCAGGGCTTATTGCCAGCAAGAGCAGGCGCGGAGGGGCATAGGCTGTTCTCCAGATTGCACTGAAGTGCTGAAAAAATGCCCCAAGAAGAGAGCCGAGAGCAGGGAAGTGGGAAGGACTCACTGCTATGGGGGTTGACCTGCAATGTTTGTACTTGGCGTGTTTCATCTCTCTTCCCTAATGAGTCAGCAACCAGATAAACATTAACTTTCAGGCCCGTCTGCACAAAGAAACCACCTATTAAATCCGAAGGTCTTAACGCAGGTTGGGGAGGGCAGAAAGAGGCAAATTTGGATTTGGCTGGAACGGTAAACCCTCAAGCGGCACTGACACTGGCCTGGCCAAGGCGAGAAGGAAGCTGGAAAGGGAAGCTGAAGGATGCGATTGCCATAGCCAAGACGTGGCTCAGAAACAAATCCCAGGTACCTTAGAGCCTTCGCAAGAGGATGCCACACGAGCTATATCCTAACAGCTTCTCTCTCAGCTGGGTCTCCTGAGATGCAGCTGCAGTAAATCACAGACTGCGGGTCCAAACGGAATGCACCAGCTCGCTGGTGCTGCAGAGGGGCAAAGAGCTGGCACTTCCAAACTACTTCTTTTTTTCCCCAAAATGGATTTTTCGATGGAGCGGCACACAGCGCTGCACAGCTGACAGCTTTAGGCCTCTGAAGTCAACGATTTACTTTTGCTATTCTTAGCTGGTTTTTAAGCCTAGATTTTCTTTTCCTTGGATAAGTGTGTTGGTGGCTTTCTGTGAGTGCATGTAAGTGGGCGCTTGGCACACCGATACTTAACAGGTTTTGTCTGTTTTGTTCCTTGCCCGGATTAACTGAGACGGATGGAGAAACAACCTGACGTTCGTGCCAGAGAGTACAAATCTCTTCACTGTTTCATGAAAAGTGTTGATTTTCTATCTCCAACCATTTTAATATCATGATATTTTAGATATTTTAGAAAAAAAACCAACCACCAACCCACAGAGCTAAGTTTGTCCTAGCTCTGTGTTGGAGAAAACTGCTTATAACTCTGTAAAAGATTTAAGTCTGCGTCACTTGTTCAGGCCATTACAATTCCCTTCTGTTTTCCCTGCAAAGTCGCTAGGGAGATGGAAGAAAACTGTTCTTTAATGTGTAACCAGGAAAGAAATTACATGGGTCTATGCAAATTCTCTACATACAGCTGGGACAAATTACACCTGAAAGACTGCTATAAGGGAAGGTACCTGGCAAGCGGGAATTTCTTTCTGGATGAGTGTTAATGAGTGAATTAGTGAGGAAATGAAGGTTTAACGATAGGAAAAAAAAATACCCAACAACTTCGAAGTCACTAAGTTGCGTTTAGGTTTCATGGCTAGATTTCAGACGGATGCTGATGACGTTGCTCTCCGTGAAGGGAACTGCTGCTAGAAAAGTTAAAATCATGCACCATGACCCCAACGGGCAGATTCTCTCTAACCGCTGTCGAGGCTGCAGCCACCGCTGGCTGACGCAGCTCTCCGCTCCTTTCTCCAGCTGCGGCCACCCCGAGGGATGGGTGACAAGTGTTCGCCCTCCTCCTCGAAACGGGGGGACGCCACCACCTCGCTACCTGCGTTACCCCTCGCTTTCGGGACGAAACTAAGAGGTTTCGGGCCTTCTCACCGAAAAACTCCCCCCCTTCCCCCCCCACCTCACCCCGGATTCCCGGTGCCGGGGCGGCCGCGGCCGGTGGGGAGCCGGGTGTCGGTGGCGGCGGGCGG
>VYZM01022828.1:101799-130316 GCA_013398915.1 Dromas ardeola
CTCTGGTTGGCAGCCAATGTTTCCTGGAATTCACTTAATTCCTTCGAAAGTCGGTTATATTAAATCCAACAACAACAACAACTAGACAAGAACGAAAAAGCAAATCCTTCTGAAAAAGCATATTAGCTAAAACATGATTTAAAAAGCAAGATCTGCAGCTAGAGATTATGGTCTGGCTTTTACAAGGGAGACAATTTTCAGGCTGCCCGTGTTGAAAGCAATCTCTGAGCAAGTAACTTCACAACATCCATCGAGCTGTCTCATTAAAAAGCTATTGCCCTATCTATGGCACGCCTTCCTCTGCAATCCCTTTTTTTTTTTTTTTTTTTTTTTTTTTCTTTTTTTTTTTATTCTTTCTTTTTCTCTTTTTTCTGTTTTTTCCCCCTTTTTTTTCCCTGCATGTGGAGTCGGAATTCAAGTGTTGCAGACTGGCTTCTGTTTCCATCAAGGTGGAGGTTTAGGAAAAAGGGGATCAGAAACAAGCATGTTGGGAAGACTTGTGAAGATGGACATGCAGACCCCTTCTGGTCTGCTTGCCAGTTGCTCATAGCTCTCAGTATTATACATCTCTTAACTCACTGTCAAGTGGTTTTTTAGCCAGAAGATACCATGCCCTACCAGCTTGCTTTTCTGCTGTACGTTTTAGGACACATTTCTGCTTTGGTGGTTACCGGCCCAGCTCTCATTTTGCACTGCCTTTCATACCAACCAACTGGTTTGCTTTTTGGAGGAGCTGTACAACTTGTATTCGGCTTGTACTTTCATTTTCTACAGTGGAGACGGAATCAGATTTCTGTGGTATTTAGCGAGTTTTAAGCTAGTGTGCTTATTCCTATTATGTGCAAGTACAGTTATTCCCACTTCCGTCCTTTGGCCCACTCTAGTTTCTGCAAGTAACGAAACAAAAAGGTAAAGTGCATGAAACAGGAAGAAATGACCTCTTTTGGTTTCAAGGCTCAGAAAACTTCTTTCTAGTCTCTGAAGTTTGCTCCCTTGAGAGTTTTATTTCTTTACTGCTGGACAAATAATTTAATTAGAACTTGAAGGGGGCACCATACAATAAGGGGAAAAGCTGCAATTTTGCATATCTATACAAAATACTACTGGAGTTGTTTAAGCACCAGGTGAAGGGTGTTAGAACTGATTTTCAAGGACAAAAGCAGCATTAAAATGCTGGTCAACATATTAAATGTAAGTGCTTTTGTGGATAAATATCTGCGTTCAGATTTGGACTTCTGAAAAAATTGTTTAATTTTCATAGTTCTGAGTTTCTTTTTGTCATTGGGATATAAGTTTTTTCATTTCATTTAACAAAAAGTTAACAAAAAGGACCAGGTTGCCTGACTTGATGATGTGGATTTCCCGTTCAGCATCAGGACTTTCTGTCCACCTTGTTTCTTAGATACAGCTTCCAGGTTAAATCCTCACATCTATCTACCAAGGATATAAAAACAAACATTAAAGGGTTTTTCAGTAATGTCGGCAGTTTTTCTTGAGCTTAATGTCTGAAAATTATTGTCTTTGCATGATTACCCAGGCAAATGAGTTTGAGATTTCAGAAATGCCTCTGTCTTGTACCTCCTGACCCCACGCAGCTGAACCGTGGGAGTCACGGTGCCAAACTGTGCTAGGGGAGACGAATATGGTTATAACTTAGTTGTTTTGAAAACACGAGGGAATAACCAGTGTTCAGGAGTCAAAAGGTTGTATAATTACACTGCTTTCATTACACTTGCATAACTCAAATCAGGACACTAAATTGGTGGGTGTGATTAGAATTGCATAAAGTTTATCTTAAGGACCTTCTTAATTTCCTCTTGGTTTAGGCTGTGAATTTTTATATTTTTTTTAAATTACCATTGGGCCACATTAATCCTATTCTAATGACGTTTTTGTTCAGGCATTATGACTTCTAAAGGAGTTGCAATACTCTTTAAACTCAAACACTAATCTGAGTTGCTGTCTGGCATCCGACCCTGAATTGCTTCAGGATCAGTTTTCTGCTTTGAGGGAATTTCGGAAAGCATGGTGGACACATGGCATCTTTTCTGCACTCCTGGGCTGATACAGCTGGCGTGGTGCCAGCATGTAGCAGTAACAGGGAATTCTGCCCATGTGCTCTGTTGCTGGGATTCCCACTGTGGCAAACTCTGGTTCCTCTCTGCGTGGTTGCAGCGCCAGGGATCAGATATGACAATGTCATGCCGTCCAGAAAGACAGAGAAATAGTTATTTTTTAACTAAAATGTCGGTGTTTCATGATAGTAATCTGTCAGGACTCGTGTACTCCAGCCACAGCAATGTAAAAGTGGTCGATGGTAGTGTTACGAGCAGAGTTTGTAGCTAGGGATCTTGTACCAGTTCTGAGGTGCTAGAGAGAATTTAGAGTGTGTATTAAAAAATTTGGTATGATGGAAAGTTTTTTGCCTTTTTTTCCCCCATGAACAGTACAACTCATGATTGGGCTATCTGTTGCCTGATCATGAAAAATCGTGTCAAAGTTTCGCCCCAGCATAAGTGAGGAAAAAAAGGAGATAAGGATGTTACTGCCCACTTCTTGAGAAGGCTCCAGTGAAGGCAAACATGTTGTAAAATTCTCCAGAACTGCTGCAGGCTACTTCATGAATTTTTTAATATTTTTTTTTTACATCAGCAGCTTTTAGTTTCTTCACGGCTTTATTCTGTCTTTGTAGTTTCTTCCCATTTTTTCACTGCTGAGGAGCAACACTGTCCAGTTTTGGCATGCTCAGGATCCAGACCCCAGTGCTTGGGATTTCTCTGTAGCCTGTATGAAGGTGCTGGAAGCTCCTGACAGAGAGTGGAGGTGTGTCTCTAGCTCCTGTCCCCATGTCACTGACGGGGACAGATGCCACTTACACCATGTACCCATGCAGAGGGATGTGGCTAGCAAGAAAACTTGTGCTGCCCAAACATTTCTGACAACAACCGTTTCTCTGAGGAGAAGGCTGTGGGCTGAGCAGAAGAGTTTTTTTGTCTTATTTGAGCCACATTGTGTTAAGGTGGAGGGCTAAAAATATGGGATGGTAGTGCTCAGTCTCTAGTGCTGCCGCTAGCAGTGTCTGTGGTCTTGGGCAAACCTCGTCTCAGAGTCCTTGTCCATAATATGTTGCCAATATTTTCCAGATTTTTTGAGTTTTTAGCATTTATGTTGCCAGGGTGGAGTGGTCATTTTGGGTGAATGGTGCAATGGAAGTGGAAAATGTGTAGCTTAGCATCATAGAATCATAGAATGGTTTGGGTTGGAAGGGACCTTAAGGCTCACCTAGTTCCAGCCCCCCTGCCCTGGGCAGGGACACCTCCCACTAGACCAGGCTGCTCAACGCCCCATCCAGCCTGGCCTTGAACACTTCCAGGGATGGGGCAGCCACAGCTTCTCCGGGCAGCCTGTTCCAGTGCCTCACCACCCTCACAGTAAAGAATTTCTTCCTGATATCCAATTTAAATCTACCCTCTTCAAACTAGTGCCCTGACGTGATGTGGTGGGTGTGGGGCTTTGACTGTCATCAAGCATCTCTGCAGCGAAGCAGCATCATGGCAAGGTGCTTGGCACAACCCGCGCATCAGCTGCCACCGGGGAAATGCTGACAAAGTTTTAATTGCTGAGTTTGTGCAAAATCAGTCTTTCTGCAGACTTAAATACTTGTTTCAGGTCTGTCTGTGTGACAAAGAAGCGTCCTACCGGTCTCCCCCAGGTTTGCTCCAAGCACAGGTCCGTGGTGTGCATCTGCTGGCCGCGCTTGGCCGGGAGCGACCTGTGGACAAGTTCGCCGTTCCTCAGTTCTGCTTTTGTTTCGTGTCCCTTCCTGCACACAAATGTCAGCTGTGACATGCTTGCCAAAGGCTGAGGTCTTAAAAATAGGTGATTTCATGTCATTGTAGATCTTTAAAAATGATAGCGCCAGGTTCCAAGGTTAGAAACTGCCCAGTTCTCTGTATTTTGTTTTCTTAGTTTACAAGTGAAAATAAGTTGTGCCTCTGCCAAGTGCTAGCCCCTTGAAAAGAGCTCAGTATGCACTTCATTTTACAGGGCTGCATAATTTGTATTTTATGCAGACCTTGCCACCTCACTGTCCAGTTTTTAGGCAGTTTGTGCAAATGCAGAGGGGTCGGGAAACCATGGTCTCTTGGTCCCTGTGACCAATGTCTGGAGCGCTTTGCTTGAAGCTTCTCTTGGCATCCAAGTGTCTGTAACAGTATCAAAAGTGCATTCGCAACAGTAATAGTGTGGTTTTTACAAGCAAAGAACTTCCACACGGAATATTCTGGGTTCTTGAATCACATTTTTATGAAATGTTCGTACTAGCTATGACTTTAGTATTACACTGAGTATTAAAACTGAAATTTAAGTTATCTTGATGCAGTCAGTTTTACCTTTCAACATGCCGTTTTTGCTCGAGATTTTAGGCAAGAAGCACCTGGTAATGCGCTTTCAAAAAATGTCAAGGGACTCTTATGCATGTGAGCTAATTAAAAAATGCCAGTTTGAAACTGTTGCCCTTTAAAAGATGAAGATAGAGCAGGGTTTAAAAACCCCAGCTGCTGCCATCCTAATAGCATTAGCTCTGCAGAATAAACCTGAAGTTTTGACTTTCATCAGGCTGGACACTGAAGGGCAGGGGGAGAGAGGGGCAAGACCAACTCCTGTCATTTGCGTTCAGAGTGATGGCTTTGATATTTTGCTTTGTGTTGCCTTTCCCTCCTGCTTCTAGTCTGTCTTGGAAAGAGGGAGAGAGACGAGTAAAACTCCCAAGCAAACAAATAACGCAGCTGGAACAACTTCTGCACGTACCTAGTGGGAAGGCACAGGCTTTGTGATCTGACGCGCCCCCAGGAGATGTGAATTATTTGTGATTATTAATCCATATGAAAAACGCACAGCTCCGCGTGGCCTGCTTGCAGAGTCTGGTCCACCTTTGGAGAGGGCTGTGCTCTGAAGACAGAGATAAAACCTGTGTGGTTGAGGGTCCAGCAGTCAGGCCCTGTACGGAGATGGGAATGCTGAGCTACATGGATGCAACCTGGTCAAAGGGGGGTGGGTTTCAGAGCAAGGTCTTTACCTGAGGGCAGATGTACGCGCTGCCTGTAAGAATTAACAGCTGTGACTGATACTGCTTAGCCAGTAAACAAGCTCAGATGAGTTGATTTTTTTGTTTGTCATGGGTTAGTCGAGGCTAGTGTTGTCCAGGCTGTTACCTGTTTATTGACAGGTAGAAACTTAAAATTCATTGGACTGTCTTGCAGCGCATGTCTACCAAATTGGCTGGCATTTCTTGCTGCTCTCTCCTCTAGGCTACAGCACTTCAGCAAGGGGTGCCTCAAGGCATCAAACGTCTGCTTAGGAATGAGCCAGCTGCTGACCACCAAGGGGCTGGGGAGTCACCCAGGGCCATCTGTGGGGTGTTTTGTCCCAGGAGTGCTGCCGGTGGAGACAGTTAAGCAGCTTGTTTTCCTCTCTGCTGCTTGCACTGATGTCTTTCCCAGGCGGGTTTCTGTTGACGTTCCCTCTTCCTCGACCCCGGTATCTTCCCGCCTCCTCATGTGCAGTTGGAGGGCTCCTCTGCTTTGTCACTTGCCATCCCTCCTCCAGTGCTGACATGGTGGCCACTGCTGCAGGTCTTGCAGGAGTCGCAGACCTCACCAGTCCCTTCCTTTGGGGCGATGGGCAGTGGGCCCGAGAAGGTCCTGCTCCTCCATGGTGGCAGTGACCCTGGTGCCTGCACTGCCAGGGGGGTCGGGCGTGTGTCCAGGCAGGGTCCTGCGTTGGGAGCCCTGGGGAGGGGACAGCCACCGCTGCAGCCTGCGGGACCTCTGCCTGCAGGGACCTGGAGGGATGGTGCCTGAGGTACCACACAGCCTCGTTAGCGCCTAATGACTGTGCATCCTTGGAGGGTTGGGCGGTAGCTGTCTAACAAATGAGATTTTTTAAAAATAGGAGGAAAATAATTCTTATTGCTAAGTAAGACTTCATTAGTTTTTTTCCCCCATAACCAAAGCTTCAGTTATCTGGATAAATCAACAGAAAAACCCAAGGTATTTACACCACTTAGCCTATCAGCTAAACTTAAGTGTAAGAAAATGTTCAGGAGGGAAATATTTCCTTTACTCTGTCAGTTTGGATTCAGCACAGGAAAAAAAAATTATAAAAGGCATTTTCAGAATTGCATTTGCAAATAGATAAACCAGAAACAAACATGAGCGGCTTTAGGAATGACTCACCATACAGCTCAGCAGCAGGCATAAGAAGAATCCTTAGAGTGGGCTTCCTTCAAAGAAGAGATCTAGTGCTTTTACGTAAGTTCTGTTTGGAGTGTACGGGTGTTAAATACCAATTCTGAATGAGGACGGATTTTTTTCCACATTAAAAAAAAAAAATAATCATTGCAGTAGCAGAAACTTCAGAGGCTCCTTCCTTAAAAGGAGGTTATTTTATTTTTTTCATTATTTTTTACTCATTCTTAGGAATAAGAGCTTTAAAGAAATGCTTGTGTTTTGTGGCATGAAAAGCTTTTCATGTATTGCTCCGGACTGTAAATTCTCTGAAGTCGTCTCTCCTGTTTTTTCTTACATAAATGGAAGTGTAGCTGAGCTTTATTCATCTAAAGGTCCTGGATGAAGCACCCTGTGCCTTAAAAAGGAAGCTGAATTATACAGAGATCCAGAACTGAACTTTCCTTTTGTTCTTGTAAGCATTTGGAGAGAGGAGAATGGTATGTGCAGGCTAGGGCATGTGTTAATATCTTGATTATATAGATGAAATTGATTTTGTAAAGGTAACTCTAATGGGGTATTTTTTAGATAAACACGCAGTAGGTAAGAACGCATTATGCTTCTTGTTACAGAGTAGGAATACCTGTCACAACTGGATAGATACATTAACAGCAGCAATTTGGGTCCTGTTGATGATCAGTCCAAAGGAGGCTGCTGGCCTTCCTGCTCTTATTTTCCCTGAAAGACCTTTGCAGAAAGAGGACAAGGGCTGAGAGAGCACTTGGGACTCCCACACAGGACAGCTGTATAAATAAGGCCTCAGAGCTACCGAAACTATCCGTTCTCTAGGTAATTGCGTGATTCTAGTTATGGTTTGGGGCTAGGATTCTGTTTTGTTATTGTTTGGAGTAGAAGTTGAGATCTGATCAGCAGACACGGTTGAACTTTTCATAAGTCACTGATGATTACCATCTTTGCCTGTAAATGATTATCTTTTTCTTCTTATACCAAGTAGAGATTCTCGTCTCCTGTTGTTTTGTTAGAGCAGGTGAAGAAGGTTTTCTTAACAGGTTGACATTGCTTTGCTCTGTAAAGGAAGGATTTTGTAATGAAATAGTTACTGAATTAAGCAGTGCTTCCCACATACCATGATTTGTGCTTGATCTGTTCTGTTTTCTGTAGTTTTTCATTTTTTTGGCATGGCGCTGATAATAAAACGGGAAATCAAAGACTTTGTAATCACTTGGCACTACTTAAAACGGCATGTTTCTCTCATCTAAGCTGTTACGGGGTGTAATCTCTTGTAGGTATTGCATTTTTATAATTAATAGCTCTTTGCTCTGTCTCCCTCTTGGCTCAATCAGTTGAGGTGTATGTGAACATGTGTGCATCCAGGCATCATGACGATGCCTGCTCTGTAAGGATAAGTTTACTTGTTTTCCCTTAAAAGAGGGAGTTAGCCAATTCTATAACGTACCTCGGTACTGATACTACGTAGGCTGGAAAAAAAGTGATGTGCAGCTGCGCAGAGAGCTCTGCAGGCACACACTGAATGCAGGAAGCAGACTTGGACCTCCATGCCAAGCCTTGCGTCTCTCAGTGGAGGGGTCTCTCTTCCTACCTCTGGGTCCAAGAGAGGAGGGAAGGAGGAGGGATATGGGTGGGCAGCTGAAGAGTTGGAACAGGGGGATCCCAAAGCCCGTCTCCCTCTTTGAAGGAGGGGATACCTGCTTTTTGGGAACTAGGAGCATAGTGGTGTGTGATGGGAGTATGAAACTTGGCCACTTTATGGTAACAAGTACAATGTCCTGCTTTCAGTACCCAAAAGACTGTGAAGAGGAATGTCCTGAAAAGAAGTCATGCGGTCAGCATTTAATTTCGGAAGACACCTTGTTATCTTCCTGTTGGCCTTGTTACAGGGAGGCAGGAAAACAGTAAAAAGGTGAATGTGCCATCAGACATGTTGGAATATTGGACCATGCTTCAGCGCTGCAGGCAGTGCTGCCTGCTAGCTCCCAAGCTGATCCTTTACATTCTGCATTTCATCAGTTATGCATTTTTTAAAGTGGCAACCTCCAAAAAAGTTGTGAGGGTGTCAAATGTGGAGCTAATCCTTTAGAGACTCTTCTTGAGTTACTTGTGAAAGAAGCAGATGTTGCAGATGTCTCTTACTCATCTTTTTTCTGGCCTTTTTTGTTGGTTGCTTTTTCCTATTTTTTTTTTTCCTCCCCTGTGTCTCTCCTGCTGACTTGACTTTGTGTAGGGGTAAAAGCTTAAAGTTTGGCCCTGGCAGGAAGCTGATGATGTGGTATGAAAAGAAAACACGGTGTACCTCTTGCAGTGTAAGATAAACACCGCTATCGGCTCCTGCTTCAGCACTGTTCAAAACCTCTGTTCATCCAAATTTCTGCTTGGAGCTGTCTTAGAAGTCCCAGGGCTTTATGCTCTGGTGTGGGAGAAGAGTTGGTCCTCCCTGTCCCCGCGGTGATGCTCACGGTCAGTCTTCAAAGAGACGTAAGCCCCAGCAGCCGGTCGCAGCACTGACAAGCTGTCGCTGTCTCCTGAGCAACAGGATGAATTGTGCCCGTATCCCAGGCAATGCGTTGGGTTTAAAAATCCGTGGGTTTATTTTACTCCTCCTTGCCAGTGCGTTATTAATTTAATTGCTCTTCGGTTTCTGAAGAATTTTGGAGGGGGCAGGGAGGAGGTGGAAAGATCTATTTTAAGCTGCCCTCTTCTTTAATTCACGTCTCATTCGTGATGCATTTTTACCAGCGGCACTTCGTGATCCAGCTGCCACTTCTAAATGTCATTTACTTGAATAAAAAATGTAATTACATTTCTAAGTGTGACATAAGCACTGAAAGTAGTAACTGAATCACGAAGTGCTGTTTGAACAGCAGCTTTCCCATGACAGGAGGGAAGGTTTATGAAGTTCAGGGCATACTGTAATACGAGTGTAGCAACAATACTCAAAATCACTTGTTTGCAGGCTTTCCCACCTCCCATTAGGCTTTTTGTTAGGGAAATACCTACTTATAAATCTCCCATACTGATTAAAAATGGATGAACAATACTCGGTTATCTCATGTTCTCTGACATCAATTTGTGTTTTTGTTTGAAATCAGTAAGGCAGCGCTTCCCAGAGCTCCTTGAGGAATAGTTGCTCACGTGCCTTAAAGGGAGGCTTGTTGGCCTCCAGTAGGTTTTTTGCAGGACTAATACCATCAGAAGCTTTTTCAAAAGATTGTTTGATTCAACTTAAAACCTCATGCTGATGCAAACCTCTCATCCTTTTGCCAGTAAAAGGGGTAAAGGAAGAAATTTCGCATTCACGTGTATTTCTGGTACTCGATAAAGCAAAGTATGTCATTTAAACAGATGGGCCAGCTCCCACTTTTTATAGTCCCAGTTTGTTCCAAATCAAAAGAGGGACCATACAGTCATTTTAAGTAATGAAAGGAAAGCTTGCTGGATCTCCCTTTTGATACTGTATATTTAAATTGCTGTTAACGAATTCCATTTGAATCATCATTGGCTTTCATACAACAGCGTGACAATATAAATCCAGAATACCCATCGATCCATGGGCTGAACCACATTTATAAGCCTTCAGGTTCCATTCTAATTAGCAGAAGGTTCAGTTATTTACAGTTTGCTGAGGTTTTTCCAACACTGACGCCTTTATCCTAAAGAAGAGAGAGAAAAAATCATGGTGGCTTGATTCTGACATGACTGTCGTCTGTTACTAATCCTCAGTTGTTGTTCTGTAGGTAGCAATTTGGGTGCTTCTTAAGAATGTGCCTGTTGGTGTCCATCAGCAGTAAGTGTGCTTGTGTGTGTGTGTGCTGTAAGTGGGAGTGTCCTGGTGTTTCCATGAGCTGTGCCGTTTTCAAGCCTTACAGCTGATGTTTTGCTCTCTGTTACTTGGCATCAGTAATAAATGCTTCCTGAAGCTTCAGATTTTTTTGTCTTTTTGGTTGCGCATGAACGCGTGTCTTGGTCTTTCATACTCGGTGTGTGCAGGCATAACCCTTGGGTGTGGTTTGGGCTGGGCTGGCCACTAAAACAAATGACAGATGCTCTCTTTTACCTCTCTCGTCTTCAGAGAGGAGAGAAGATCTCAGAGAGAGAGACTTAGGAGTTGAAAAGAAACAAAACTACGTTAATGAAATATTAAGAATAACACATAATAAGAGAAAGATAATAATATTAATATTAATAAAATAATGAAATATATACAAAACCAGTATCAAGCTCTCAGGATGACGATCACGTCACTGGCAGGCACTGGGAAGGTCCCAGACTGGACTCAGTAACGGATGGGAACTGGATTTCAGATCTGAATTCAGGAATGCTTGGATCAGGACCAAAGGCAGACAAACACACAGGGTCCTCCTGGGCCACCGGCCCTTGAGGAAAGAAAGCTGACCGTTTGATCCCTCAGCTTTTATACTGAGCGTGATGCAGATGGGATGGAATACCCTGTTGGTCAGTTTTGGGTCACCTGTCCTGTCCGCTCCTCCCTGCAGCTGTGACCCCTCTGCACTTTTCCGCTTCCGACCCTCCAATGGGGCAAATAGCGACGTTAGCCGACCTTGGTTGTTATAGCCCGTTGTCTTGAAAGTGTTCGCAGCAGTACAAGTTTTGTGTAAATGGGAACTATCAGCCCAAAAGCTTGTCCAATTACCTCTTTTTAAAGTTTATTAACACCTTTTCCTTTACAGCTCTTAACCTGCCTTGTGTTCATGGGAGAGACGAGGTCTGGGTCTTGCCTCCGGACAACTTGCATATGACATCCTGTAATAAAACTTCTTCAAACAACTGAATATTAGAAAAGGCCAAATACCAGCACTGCTCTGTATATATGCAACAGTGCTTGTAAAAATGTATGTGTAACTGTTTATCTTGTTGCCAAGGCGGGGATTCGTATGTAACTCTATGGCTTGATAGTTGTCCACAGTGCACGGGCTTAACTTCCTTGGAAAACTTAAGCCCCTCTTAAATTTTCTGTTAAAGCCAGGAGGCGCAGAAGTTTAACTGACATAAAACTATGCTGAGCGAGTAATTCCCTTTGTGGACTCTCTGGAGAAGGATCTTTTCAGCCTTCTCTGGGGAGGCCTTTATAAAAAGCTGAGTTCTCTTCAAGTTTTGTACTGAATCGATAAATAAGTTAATAATAGAGCAGCTGCTGATCATAAACTCTGGGAAATTCCTATACTCAAATTTCAGCCAGAGGATAAATTTCTCACTTAGGGAGCAGACACTGCCTTTGTCAACTATTCAGTCTCCAGGCTTTCTCTCAGTTCTAGGGTTTCTTACCAACAAAAGACAACCAAAGCCTTCCCTAACCCTGCCTGTGATGCCAACAGAAACTCGTCTGGTTTGTCTGTGAAGAATAGTGAGAGCGCACCCCCTTTGTGATGATGTCCTGAGCTTTCTACCAAATACCCAGGGAGGAGCCTTCTTCGGAGTTTTAAATTGACCCTAAACTTGCCCAAATCGAGGCAGGAACATTCCTTTAATTCCCCTGGCAGTCGTATGACGCTTAGTCAGCTAATACTGCCTTATATGGCCTGTTTGGAGACTACAACGCCCAGGAATCTCTGGTCTTTAAAACCTTGGCTTAATGGCAAAATAATGACAGGACAGGTCTCTGGATCAGCACATCCTGAAGCAAATTTTTAATTTATTTCTTTTTTGTTATTGGGCAGTTGCTTTGATATCAGTCTCCCTGTGACTCCACTGTAACTATATATCTAGCCTTCACTGTGTGGAGGAAAGCTTGGAAATGTGAACCGCGTCCACCCAAAGCCCTAGAAACTTGAAAAACTAAGTATATAAAATACAGATATATTAAGTATACAAAAATATACTCGCCTTTTACATTTCATGTTTTGTGTTTCATTTGGAGTGGTATCCCGCTTGGAGAAAAAAGAGAAAAAAGAGAAAAAAGAGAAAAAAGAAAAAAAGATTTTTCTTTTTGTAAGAAAACAAAGAGAAACAAGTATTGCAAAACAGTGACAAGATTTTTTTTCCCCTCTCTCTTTTTATCCCTGTTTTAGGAAGGCATGAAGTGCGGTCCTGGACAGCAGCTGCCAAGCAATCCTTGTGTCTCATGTGGCAAAAAGTGAAAGCGCAGCTAATGCTAAGCATGTCTTTCCTGGTGGCTGTTTGTTGGTATTGCAGGAGGCTATACAGCTTTTTAGCGCAGTTACTGAAACGGTAGGTTTTTATTATGCAGACTTTAATCTTCCACGCTGTTTCTTATTTCAGTAAATATTGAACTTTGGCAACTCCTCTTTGACACCTGTTCTATCATTTGGTTTTCAGGTGGAGCAACTACCTTCAGAGAAAACTCATAAGTAATATTTTTGTTGTCATTCTGTGTTCCTTAATCCCCTCCACCACCCTTTAAATGCAGAACAGCAGAAGGTAACTAATCTATGAATTAATCTCGATTTAGGGAATCTCAGTGTGCTGACAGAAGTTGATCTGCTTGGTTATAGTGCGAGAGAATGGAAAGGAGAGACAAAGCAGGCCAAACACATGAGGGAGGTAAGAGTTAAATTTTAATTTCTGCATGAGGATGGGGGAGAAGAAGCTTGTGGGAAAGGAATAGCACTCCCAGTGCAAGCAGCCGCCGCGGCTACCAGAGCCTGCTACGCCATCTGGCTAAAAGAAAAGAAAAAGGGACGGCGTGAGCATGGGTCTAGATAAAGACTGCGGCAGAGCAGGTCAAAACGTGGATCGTATTTTAGCTGTGCGTCTTCTGCCAATTCCCCCCTGTAGCACCGATGACCCACATGGTGGCTCTAACAGGAAAAATCATCCCCAGTGCTACAGCCCAAATAACTTGGTCTCAGGTGCTGCCTCTCGGCCAGCCTTTGACTTAAGGTAAAAGCTCTCATTCCAGGGAGGAATGAAACACCACAGCCATTTCTCTTCCAAGCTCTGAAGCTCCCTGTGGCAGCAGCCAGTGCTTGGCACCCTCCCCAGCTGCCACCGAGGCCCCTGGCCGGCTGCATCGGCCACAGCTGGGGGCAGGAGCTCACATCTGGCCTGTGCCAAGGTAGGGCAGCCCTCAGCGGGCGAGGACCAGCATGATGGATGGTGGACAACCCCTGCTTTCATGCAGCTTCCATCTGCTCCAGCTCTGCATCCCGGGATGCGTGGCGCTGCCGTGGTACTCCTTGGCTGAGGCACTTCTGCACCGGCATCTTCCCCTGCGCCAGCATCTTCCCCTGCACAAGACAAGCCTAACTACACCCGGCGACTCCTGCTGCCTCCTGTCACACGCAGCTAGGAGAAACAAGCTACTGTCTCACAGTTAATGTCCTCATCATCCTTAGCACCCTGATCGGCTGCTGAGGGGCGGCTGCAGACACTGCTGGGATGCACGGGGAGGTGGAGGCTCTGCTGCTTGTGGGCATCGGCTAATCCTTGGTGCTGCTCTTTTCCCATTCTCTCTTTTTTTTTTTTTTTACCTATGTTTTTTATTCCTTTCCACGTAAGGGCTTTTCCTGATTTTTTTTTTTTGGTGTTGTTCTTTTATTTTATGTAATTTTTTCCCCCTCTTGTATCTTTGCGCTGCTAGCTGTCACCATCTTAATTATTGTACTTCTCCCTGGATTTTTATTTCTCATACCTTGCATCATTTTAGCTGAAATAGTTTCTTGCAGCTTAGTAAGTTTTCTTCATAATTGTGAGTCGAGGTGACAGGGTTGTGCTGCACTGAACTGGGCTTTGGGTCATGGATAGCCAAACTCCTGAGCCAAGGACCTACTAAATTCGTGGTTCACCAATGCTAGCTGCACTGTCTTCTGCCACCTCACCAGCATGTTCTTCAGTTGTGTATGTTGTGTGTACGTGCTTACACCAAATAAGCAGAAATGGCAGCTGCACTTCCCACAAAAGATGTACATTAATGCACACGCAATGGGCTGTTGGCAGCTCTAGCTTGGTGGCCATCATCATTGGAGGCAGTGTGGCAGGGGACGCGGTGAGAGCAGCGGTGCCCTCTGAAGGGCCCTGACCAGTGCTTGGAGTTGGAGCAGCACTGCGTTACCCTAACTTGTGATGGGGATGGGCCTCCAGGAGCAACACATGTTCAGTGGCTCTCTGTTTCAACTGTACGGTAGGCTCAAAGACTGTGGGCTGGATTTTTACTTTTCCGATAAAACTTATAGCTAAAGTAGCTACGCTGGTGGTAGAGTAGTAGTATCTGTTAAAACAAGCTTAGAGTCCAGTCCAGTGAATCAGCTAACTGTGACATTATATCCTTTTATCTTCATGGTGTAGCATTTCAGACTAGCACAGGACAAATGTAGCACCGGGTCCATATTTCTGATTTTCTGATGATGGTGGGGAACACTGACCATGAGATGCTGGGCGAGATCAAAAAAGCAGAGGGGGCAGGAGATGCAGTAGTAATGAGACACCCCGACCAGCCATCTGCACTGGCAACAGCCGTGGGGTTGAACTTCAAGGTGGTGCCAGTGACTGCTTGATAGATCAGCTTTTCAGGGAGCCTTCAGAAAAGGGAGCAACCCTTGCCTTGGTCCTGAGTCGTGCACGGGATCTGCCTTAAAATGTTGCTTTCTAATTTCTATTGCTGTTCTCTGGGATAGGAAACGGCACGTCCTAGTATTCAACATCCATGTAAGAACAACAAAGCAAAAAAATGATTACAATTGCATCCAACTACAGAAAGGTCAACTTTATAAAAACAAGGAAGTATGTTAAAAAGAACCTAAAAGACGGCTAAGAGATGTGAATATTTATAGTCAGTGTATTTGACATACATTGCTTTAGTTCATGGTAGTGGAATCACAGATCAAATGCCTACCAACAAGGACTTAGGAAAGGGTAAAATGAAGCTAATAAGGCTAAACAGCAGCATAAGAGACTTAGGAGAAAAAAGAAGGTATTGTTCAAAAAGCTGAAGTCATGTCCAAATGATGAACAGAGGAAGGATACAACTTTGCCAGATTAAATGAGAGAACACAGCAATGCCAAAAGTGCCCAGAACAACACACAACAAGGCCAAAAGTGATTTGGAGGAACAAGTAACAAAAGACAGCAAAACTTTTGATAAATTTGCAAACTCATACTAGGCGACAAGCCTTTCAGAAAATCCATGAGCCTGCTAGATGATCAGAGATGAAAAGGAGACTCAGGGGAGCGTCGTGGATGGCTGGTTATATGAGGCAGAGGTTATCACAGTAAAGAGCACATTTTAGGATGAGGTCTTGTGAGATCCTGAACCAGCTTAACGTGCTTGCTGTCCCCAAAAGGGGCAGCCCCTTGCTTGTCTTGTCTCTCCCTTTTCCTTGCCTCATTCTAGCTAAACCACCCCTCTGCTTTTTTTGTACTGGCTCTTACGTCTTCTGTTGGATGTGGTTCACCAAGATGGTGAGCTAAAGGAGACACCTGAGCTCGCTGAAGCAGCAGGAAGCTCCCCCAGCAGGAAGGCTTCAGTAGGCTTATGATTGTCACAGCCAATGCAAAGTAAGAGTGGGGGAGACTGTGCAGCCAAGTGGGATGGGGTGAGGAAGCAACTGAGGTGAAAGAGGACCTGGAATTGAGACCACATTCCTGCCCCTTTCAGGACGCAAACTGAGACTGATGCAACAGCCTGTGTAACTGTAGAGTCCTCTTTCTAAGGCAATTCTCTGCCAGTTTATTCATTTGAATTATCTCACCAAGGGCCCGGATGAGAGCCAGAGGTAATGCAGATGAAATACAGGGAGTGTGTAGCTGGAAGAAGGGCCACCCGCTTCAGCACAGAGCTGCCAGATCTGCACAGCCTCAGGTCGCCATTGCACGATGGGTTCGGGTCAGTGTAAGGAGATGTTTCTGCCAAAAGGAGATTTCTCCAGGCGCCTGTTCCTGCCCTCTTGCTGCTCCATCCCATGTGTCGGCATGAGTCGTGAAGTGATCAGGGTTAAAGCTGTTATGGCAAAGAAGTCTTCACTGACCTGTTCTGCGTTAGTTGACCATCTGAATGTTTACACTAGCAACAGCGCAGAGACTGGAGCGAGTTGCTGGGTTTGGAGAGAGTGCAGAATCACTCTTTAGGGGCAGTGCCAGTGTGAGGTGTTTACAAAAACTTTGAAGTTAGAACATTTTTGTGTATATAAAACTTATAAATATACTCGCTCTTTCCCCTCGGCCCATCTTATGAGTAGTTTGGAATTGGACTCCAATTCAACATGGGTTTGGTCCAAGATTTAAAATGTTTATTACTAAATTTTTTTGATCTTTTTCTAGGCATATGAAGAATTGTTTTGGAGCTATCATATCAAATATCTGCGGCAAGTCAGGAAGGACAGCTATTGTGTACTAAGAGCAGTGCTTTTTCAGATATTCAGCCAAGGCATTCCTTTTCCATCATGGATGAAGGAGAGAGATATATTAAAGGTAAAATTCAGTTCCTAAATGAACACAATTCAGGTGACTTTGCATTGCAGAAGGAAGCTTTTATCAATGTGAAAACCTATGTGTCTGATATGGAAGTAGAGGAGAATCGCTATCAGAAGTTAAAGAGAAGTTTTTCAAACTCTTTGAACTACAACTAATTGAAAAAAATGTCCCTGATCTAAATGTAATGAGGTGAATGTGAGCCTAAATAATAAAAAAAAAGTGGATGGATAAGCGTTACTGCCACCCTGCTAGTTGTCACTCCCATAACAGGAAAGGATATTTTAATCCACCTCTTCCACATCTGTGCAAAATCTAGCAGCTCGCTTGGGAGCTGCTGAGCCTGTTACTGGAGCAGCAGGAATCCTGCCCTGGGCTCCAGGAGCTCCGGCGGGAGGCAGCAGCGAGGAGGTGGCGAGCTGTAGCTGCCGCCTGCAGGGACGCGTGTGCAAACTGGAAGGTGTCTGTAATCCTGAAAACCTCACTGAGTTTGGATGTATCCAGCATCTCCAGAGTGTGGGCTATATACTTTGCTGAGAGCATATTTTCTTCTTTTTTTGTCTGGCCCTGTTTTAAAAGTTCCTTAAGGACTTGGCAGTCAAATGGAGCTTCCTTCTTAACGTTTGAGTTGTTCTGAAGCCCATTTATGTTTTCTGTTTGAACTGTACAACCAGAGGGTAGAACCACATCATAAATTAAAATGCGTGTAGACAAGTTTATATGCTACTTCTTGTTATGGTTATGATCTCTACTTAATTAGGTTTTGGGTTTTTCTTCCCCAGCTCCCTGAAAAGCTTTTGTATTCTCAAGGTTGCAACTGGATTCAGCAATACAGTTTTGGGCCAGAAAGATACACAGGTCCCAACGTCTTTGGTAAATTGCGCAAATGTATGGAGACATTGAAGACCAATGTGAGTATTTGTGAGCTGGGTGAGGGGGAATAAAAGCACCGAGAAGTGGGTTGAGACAGAGTTAGGGAACTGCTCCTCGTTGCATGTGCCTATGGCAGCCAGCCCCACTCCCAGGTTCAGGGAGCTGAGCTGGGCAGGCCGTCGCCTCTCCTGAGGTGGAATCCCGTCTGTGGGGTTCTACTAGGTTAAGGCCTCAGGGTCCCCCTGAAAGTTATGGAGGCCATCCTCCCCACAGCTCTGGGTTGCTGCATGGTTAGTTGCCCTTGCCATCAAGGCTCCTGCAGTACCTCATCATTTTGATTACAAATAACAACATGCTGTACGAGATCTTCCTGGATCCCCAAATAGGAGGGAACAAACGAACAGTGCACTTTCTTCTCAGACTATTGTCTTTCCTTTGCTCCCCTCTCCATGAAACGTTGTATTTATCCAGTTTTACTACAACTTCTCTCTGTAACCTGAAGCGCGTGATTACAAAGACCTGTTGAGCCTCATGCCCCCTCTACTCAGCATATCCAGATTGCCTACATTCCCAACCAGGAGTATAACAGTTATTTACATATTTAAAACTTGGGGAGTTTTAGTAGCCCCAAAGCCGTCTGAAACAGAGCTAAAAAATCGTCCTGACAAGACCCTTGCACCTTCCTCGAGCTCCTCGGAGGTTTCTGCGTGTCTGCAGTTGTGTGGGCTCTGGACTGTTCCTATTTGCTTTGCCACAAGCTGTCCCTAGCACGCCACCACCCTCTTCTCCCCGTCTTCCTCCTGCCAGGCATTTGCCTTGTATCCTCGCCTGGGTCACAGCCATCAGGTGGATACTGGCATTTGCTGCACTCCAGGGTCTTGGCCAAGATTAGGTTGAAACCCTTCTCTGAAGGCATCCAGTATACCAGATCTTAAACCATCTTTTTTAATTCTACAGTACACCTTACGGTTCTGGAATGTCTTACCACAGCCACAACAGCTTATTTTACTGGTACACATTTATGTGGCCCTGTGTATGCAAGCCACAACTCTGTGGTTTTAAACCCTATTACCAGTAAAGAAAAACAACAAACTACAAACAGACTTATTTAGCTCTAGAAACAAAGCAAATAAAATATTTTATTTATAAATAAATAAATAAGTAAAAGATACAGGAATAAAAAGAGGGAATTAAAATATCTGGTCCTTGTCCCTTGCCTGCAACCTTGTTGTGCCACGGTGACAACTGCCTGTCAGCTTGAGACGTGCCTGGTGGTTCTTGCGTGCAGTTATCATCCTGGTTTCTCTTTGCATTTGCTGGCGTTGTGTTGTTCGGCTTTTATTTTTAACTTGTTGTAGTTCTTTTAAGTTGATGTTAGTCCCTTAGCACGAAGCATTTAAACTGGTTGTTTGTACAGATAAAAAGTTTCAAGTCAGCACCATGAACAAATCCATACAATTAACAAATTGTTGCAGAGCAGCTGTATGATGCATTATGCTGCTATTGGGCATGAGGTCTAGCTCCCAACTTCCTTTTATTTTTATAAAGATGCTGTTTGGCCAGAGAGATGGATTTTTGCCTGTTTTCACTAACAGGGTTCTCTGCTGCCTTTCCCAGCTCCATCGTCATCTTGTGGGCTGCTCCCTGCAGATGCTGTTGTGCCTGGGCCGTGTTGGTTAATGGTGCTTGACACTTAGGACAGGCTTTTCACTTAGGTAGATGATGTCCTCTAGCAAAGGGACATTAGTGGTTCATCCACTTGGTCTCATTTTTAACCTGTAAGGAAAGTCGTCAGGAATGCATGAGGAGATGAGGGGGATCTGTTTCTCGATTTAGTATTCTTGGGTACTTTGGATTTTTTTTTTTTTTTTAGTTGCAATTCACAGTTTATGGCCACTTCGACACAAAAGTGATACAAGCACAGAATTAACTAAAATTCATTTGAATCCCAGTCATTGAGCATCATCTCTTATGGTGGTCCCATAAGAGATGGGACCCAAAAACCCTCTCAGTTCCTGATAACTCTTTTTGGCCACCATGTTCACGACTGGATGCTTTAAGCTTTCTGATTTGGTACCCAGTCCAATATTGTCTCCTGGATGGCCCATGTTCTGGGGCTCTCGTTATCAGCCGTGAGCAGAACGAGAAATTCCTATCCTGTTCGTGTGCCATGCCTGCCTTTGTCTTGTCCCTTCTTGTGCAGCCAACTTGCCTTGACCTCCTGAGGCAGAACACGCTGAAGACATACAAATGTGTACAGATCATAATACCATTCTGGCTTGCCCAGTTTTATAGGTTCCTTGTAATTGACACACTTCTGAATTGGGCTCAGCATCTAAAGAATTCAAGCTAGGACGACTTTAATGTAAAGGGTACTATAGGGGAAAACCACTGACTTTTGGAAGCTGTAAGCTATAAACAGGTCAGGATTCATCACTTAATCTAACCTTTGCTGATGGCTTAGTGTGTATGTCTGATGCACCCACACAGATTTCCTGTAACTTTCTGAGGACCTTTTGGTGGTTACGCTCTTTCAGACTTCTTACTGACAATGATACCTGGATTTACGGCAGTGGTAGTGGGTGGCTTTTGTATAGGGCAATTACGTTTGCTTTCTCATAGACTGTCATTAACATCCAGATGCTTGGAGCTGTCTGTAGCAAATAGGCTCTGCTGGATAAATGGAAACTAAAACGTGTAAGGCTTCAAACTTCATTGCGGATCCGAAAGAGCCACCTGCTTATTTGCACCACCATTTGGCCACAATAATGGTATAGTGCAGACTGGCAATTGTTCCTCTTTTGGAGTCTTTTGTATTAAATAGAATTCTTAATATTTTGATAAGTATCCTTCTGTGTGCTTTCCAGTGGACTGAAATAAGTGCTACTAAGGATCAGGAAGAAAGAGGAAACATGTGTAATACACTCTTTTCTGATGAGAGCAAGGAGCACAAACTATATGAGGCCATAAAATTCATCATGCTCTACGAAGTTGTCGAAGCCTATGAGCAGATAAAGAACAGGGAAGAACCCATACCCAATCTTTTTAACCTTCTCCTTGCTCGTGATTCTTCGTCTGACCCTTTGAGTTTCATGATGAATCATCTGAACGCCATAGGTGACTCTATGTGCCTAGACCAGGTAATGATATAAATGAAAAATAAATCACAAAACTTATTCCATCTCTGATGTGATTAAGTGAATATATCATACATCATCTGTGATAGCTGGCCCATTTTTTTTTTTGGATGTGGGGAAATGGAGTGAGGGTAATCATTTATCTTCCAGGAAAAAACCTGTTTAGAGTAAAATGGGGTGGATGGTTTTCTTGCTGGGCCAGAAATAAATGCTGCAAGCTATCAATGAGACATAGTTTAGAACAATGATACCTTTGATGTATAAAATAATTTTAGATTAAGTGATTTGACCTGTTGTTTTGCTTTTCCTATCTGTTCCACCGTGCCAAACCCTCTATCATCGTTCTACTTTTCCCCCTCTCTTTTGTTCCCATTAGATCTAACGTCTGTTAAGACTAGGTAATGAAAACTCTATTAACTGTTCACCTTTATATGTTAAGATTTTTTTTTTCAGTTTTATTATAAGTGAGGAGTTAAGTACTGACATCTAAGCTCCACACTGCCATCTGCAAACAGTTTCACTTTCCAACGAGTGAAAATTATTTTTACAATCAATTTCAGTTACCAGGTCAACTGGTACATGTTGCAGTCACCTTCAGCAGCAGTTTGATTATAACTGGACAAGTTCTGCTCTGTCTGGCTATGCCCAAGGATATGACCTTTTTCCAAAGCATTTTTCCAGATTAAGCAATCCTTTGCAAGAAGGGTCAATGAAGATGCCAGTCCTCAAGTTTCATATACATGAAGTACAAGGAATTTTTTTCCCTTTTACTATTAGATTTCCCTCATGTAGCAAGTAGATCACAAGGTGGCAGGCTTCCCATTTTTCAAGGTGTATCAATCTCTTAATAATAGCTAGTCCCTTCTTGCTCCCCACTAAGCTGTGTGAGCTGGCTTTGGGAGCAATTTAAGTATTATGTCAGGTGGAAGAGGGATGTTTCCAAAGTGTCAAGCATTAACCTGAATATCCTCTACATGCAAAAGAGCAGTGGAAGGACTGTTGGAACATTGAAAATGCCCTCAAACGTTTAATTTTCTTACTTCAGTTACCAAAGGGCCCCTTTTATTCCTTGTCTACTGTTTTGAAGCTAGGTGACTTGTCTTAACTTGGATTATCTTTGGTTTAGTTTTCTAAGTCAAGAAATAAATGTCTTACAGACTTCTTTCATCTTTAGGTTGAACTGTTTCTTCTTGGATACTTACTTGAAGTAAAGGTAAGAGTTTACAGACTGCATAAGTTTAATACTGAGGAATTTCAAGTAAACTATCCAGACGAATACCGAAGGGAATGGAATGAGATTTCTCTCCTGACCGAGGATGACCGCTACTATCACATCCCCCTTTTCAGGACGTGAAGGACCAGTGACTTTTTTCCCTTTGTGTCCAGTTCCAGTGAATTACGTTTCTAAGTGGCAGCAGTAAGATTTTGAGAATGCTCGTTAATGATTACAAAATGATTTATGGTTTATTGTGTAAACATTTTGCTTTCCCGTGCAGCTTAATTCACCATCAGTCGTCCATAAAAAAACCCCATAAAATATATCGCTATACTGTCTGGTAGAAAAAATAGCATATTTGAGGGTTGTCAGACAAAAAAGATTGGACCGCGTTGACAAAGAAGGCAAAGGTAATGCTGGGTTTTCCATTGCTAGCCTAAGGGTTTACTCTGACATCTCTGGATGGTTTAAACTCAAGTTCCTAAAGCAATTCCTGCCTTTCCCTCGCCTGTCTCTAGCTAGGGAGTATGAATCACAGAGGAAGCAACTCCTGGGGTCCTGCAGCTTATACTCCAGGCTATTTAACTTGCAGTGACCTGGGGCTACCTCGGATGGGAGGATGTAAACTGGGCCCTCTGCATAGCTGCCTCAAATCCCATTTGTCTTCCCCCGTTGCTCGAAGGCTTCCCTCCAGGGATGGGCAGGCTGCACTCCTTCAGACACCTGAAATTAAACTGTCTGCGCTCAGCGCTGATAGCCGAAGGTGAAGAAGTGTTACACAGGGGGGGAAAAACCCCAACCCCCCCACGAGAATACTGTGCCAGATGAACGGAAGATCTGCATTGTAACTGAGGAAAGTAGACAAGTTTTCTCCAAGCTGAAAAGGATATATTAAATAATAAGTAACATGCAATAGAGTTAGACCCGGTAGCTGCCTATGGGTTTTGTCAACTTGTAAACCCGTTAAGGGCTGATTTCATCGTTACCTGCCAAGATTTCCTTTGCAATTCATCTGAGAAAGCTGTGCACAGAATACATTCACAAACACTGCATTTTCAGAAAATACTAATTTTCTATGCGTTATTTGAATTCAGCAGTGTGTGTACATTTTTTTATCCTCTTGAGTGTATATTAATCTCCTTGCATAAGATTGCTATCCTTAGTTTAGACCTCAATGTTCGAAGAAGTCTGTCCGGGACAACTACATAAGATTTACCTTATTATGTGCAACATTTTGCCGGGTTCTGTTTTCTAAAAGAATCAGTTGTGTTTTGATTATTTCAAAAATTAGGCACCTTAATTTGAAGAAATACTAAAATGATATAGCAGATCTAGCAAAATATTTGTGGAAAGCTTACAATCCCATAGGCATATGGCTGTATTGAAGAAAGTGGGATTTATTAAGACACAAAGCCTCTCCTTTCCTTATGCTAGAGACAGGGGGACAGGCAGGTTTGGTTTTCAATTCCTGCAGGAGAAAATACAAGTAACAAAAACGTCAACAGGGCCTGCAGGAGCTACAGCAGTTGCATGAAGCAGCTACATGGTAATGCTTGGAGTGCACAGACAGCACTCAGTTCCTTTGTGTAAAGGAAAGCCATTTTATCCCTTACAGTCCTTTCATTTGTATTGTATATGTATATATATTTATAAACACAAACACCTGAGTTCTGTATTGTAACAGTTTTGTTTCCTGAAAGTTTTTCTGAGTTCAGTTTTGTTCAGTAACTTGTAGCTTTGCATTAAGAAGGCTTGCTACCAATAATAATTTCATCTCATCAAAACCTGCATATCAAGTACTTTATTTATTAAAAGAAACCTTTTTTCACTGAATGAAATAATTTGCCTACTTTAGATTTGGTTCTGCTCTGCATGGGTAAATGTTAGAATGCCTGAGAGTAGGGTATTGCTACCTATTTTGCATCAACAGTAACATTTACAGCTATCAATACTTGTCTATTATTTTATTCTTGGTTTTGGTACAAGCAGGCATACCAAAAAGGATGTATTTTTATAGTCGTCTTTTTAATGGTTTGCATATTATTTATGACTAGGAATACAAAAGCATTACAGCTGAAAAGTGTTAAATTGTCAAAATTGTAATCTGGAGCATATTAATAGCGGGGGGTTAATAAAGATCTGACACAGACAGTGGAATTTATCTTGCCAATTTGGACATTTGCATCTGAATTTGGTCACCTCGGGCTCTCTGCCTTGTCAGCAGAAGGCAATGGCGTGCAGTCAGTCAGAGGAGTGGTCTCTACAAGTGTCTGGTTCTCCTCTCTGACTGTAATGGGAGCTGGCAGTGATCGGCATAAATCTCTCTGCTCGAGATGTCTGAAGTTAGGCAAGATTAATTTTGTGCCAAGAATCCAGAAAGGACATGTTGAAAGAGACCTGCTGGCTTAGCAGATGTCAAAGGTGCTAGCCGGATCGTGGCAGGAACAGAAATGGGATGTGAAGAAAGAGGAACTTCAGGTGAGGACCATCACAAGTCTTAGAGATAAATGCAGAGAGCGCTCTACGCAGGATCTTAAGAAACACTGAGACAGGTTTGGGGCTACACTGAGTTTCAATCAGGTTCTCTGAGAATATATTTTACGTATGTATAAAGCAAAAATATATGGGTTTTTACATATAAAGAAATATATATGTGTGTGTGTATATATATATATATAAAAGAAAAGTACATAAAAAAGAAAATCATCCTGAATAAAGTGCATCTGGAACTAACTGGTACTACTGAAGTGATCGGTGCTGCAGCATCTTTTCCAATCAGTGGCACAGAAAAGCTTGCTATACAAATCCAGAAGCGTACAGTCATTACCAGTTTTTTTTTAAATGCAGTGCTGTAGGCAGCTAATGTTTCAAGTCAGGATGTGTTTATTATTTATTGCTGGTAGTTTATCAAGAAAAAGAAAACATGCTGAAACCTCAGCAGTGGGTTTGGATTTTTCCCCAGACTTAAATATGTAACAGAGCAGCTGAAGGAATTTGTATCTTTTCTTATAAAGGAGAAAATAGATGTTGATTTTGAATGTCATCTTTTTTAAAAAATGCGTCTCAAAAAATGTATGAACCATGATCCGTGTTTCATTTTTAACTCCAAAGAAAAATACTGGCAATCTCAATTCTTCAACTCGAATGCTGAAATTGCTCCTTGTATAGATTGTGGCTGCTAAATTGAAGCACATTAAAAATTGCCCAGTGTAGTTTTTGCCGGTAAGTCTACCTGCTTAGTCTCAGGGTATTGAGTTTAATGTCTAGGAAATAGTTCTCAAATGCAGTTTGTAATTTGCCTGAAGATTTAAGGAATATGTATGATTTCAAATTAGTCTAGTTATCCAGAAAAATAAAGAGATGTCCATTCCTTCAAAGCACAGAAAAGACCTTTGTAGGTTTTTTGGCAGTGGTGTGATTTCCCTGTCCCTCTATACTTCAGCAATGTTACAGTAGTCCCACCTGTCACCCTGTTACGTTAGTGCCGTTACAGCACTAATGTGTTTTGGAGTCTTCATTTTTTTGAAAAGCTCACGATTCTGAAGAAATGGTGAAGTCCAGAGTTTGGTGCCACAGAAGCCTTGGTCCTTCCCTCAGGGTTTCGGGGTGCTTGAAGGCCTCCCTGGGCAGGAGAGAAACTTTCATTTTGGGCCTGGTTTTTGTGAGAGGGCAGGATTTAGGTCTTTGAGGATCACTTGAAATCACGTGGGAGAGGGAGAGGAGCCTGGCGTGGCAGCTGGGCTGGCGCGGTGCTGCTGCCTCACAAAGTGGCATTTGTTCCTGTTCACAGCATCCTTCACGGTGTTAGTCCAACCCTGATCTTGGCCAGGGATGGAGGCGGCAGCCTTGCAGAGGCTTTTTTAGAGATTTGTCTGAAAAATTCCAAGGAAACCCATGTGCCCCAGAGGCAGGAGGTGATGTACCTAGCCAGGATAGGAGATAAATGCAGAGAACTTATCTCCCTAGGCTTGGCTGATTTGCATCTCTCTTCATGGACCTTCGTGTCAGCTTTGTGTTAGCCAGGGCTAGTGGGTGAGGAGGATGGATGGGGCATTGCTGGGACCTGTGGCACGGGGTTGTGCATGCTGGTCCAGTGCTGGTGGGAGGGAAAAATAGAAAATGCAAAAGAAACAGGGTGGGTCCTGGATGCTTTAAGCTTCCAGCATATCCCAGTTTTGCATAACTCAAAGGTTAATGCCTTGGGAGACTAATTAACCAAAACATCTTCCTCTTTAGTGAAGCGTCTGGCCATAGATCAACTCTTTATTGAAATGTGGAGGCAACTAATTTGAATGCAGTTGTGTGAGTTTGTGTGCAGGAACTGCTGAAGTCTGTAGCACATATAGCACCTACGAACCCCCTGTGTCCTGTAAGCCAGGGAGTAAGCCATGTTCAGCTGAATGTTTTCCCCACAGTCATAATTTTCAGATGCAGTGATCCACTGCATCTTACAAATGTTGAAAATGATCAGTCTTTGAGATTCAGATGACAAATTTAGCATTTAGCTATGGAAGTTCTTATGTTCTTTTTAGCTATCTAGTAAATGGCTTCCAAGCATCAGAAAATGCAGATCAATGAGCTCAGTTCTCCTGGCAATTCTTTGATTGTCCCGCTTGCCCAGATGATAGTGGTGGGTTGGCCCCAGCCAACAGCCAAGCACCCACCCAGCTGCTTGCTCATTCTGCTCCACTCCAGCGGGACAGGGGAGAAAAAGGGAAGAACAGGAGCAAGAAAGCTTTTAGGCCAAGATAAAGACAGGGAAATCACTTACCATGCACTGTCATGGGCAAAACAGTCTCAGCTTTGGGAATTTAACTTAATTTGTTGCAAATAAATATTTAATTACTGATTTGGGTATTGGGAAACAAAAAAAGACAAACTTTAAAATACTTAAGGAAAAAAACTCCCCTCCTCCTTTCCCAGGCTCAGCTTCACTCCAGACTCCTCCTCTCCCCCTTGTTATCACCACAGGTCACACTCAGTCCCTTCGGTGAGGCAACATGCAGCGCTGGGGGGGGTGATCAGGATGTAGTGATTTCTCTCTGCCCCTCCTCACTTCTCACTCCTTTCCTATGCTTCAGTCTCCCCCTTCAAGTTGTACCTGCTCCAATGTTGGCTTGGGATAAGCAAGTTACATGTTAATTACCAATTTTATAGAAGTCTTATTCGGCTTAATACAGCTTCTATCCATGCTACTGGAAGGAAAAAACAAAAAGGAAAAAGTAAGTCTATGTTTTTGTTGTCTTCCTTCTTTGCTTCTTAAATGTCCTATCACATGCACCTACATTTCTACAGGACGTGGATTAGAATGCAGCAAAAGGGTCTGGAGGAAGGGGCTCAGAAGGTGAGGGTTTAGAATCAATCCTGCGTGTGAAAAATGGCATTAGTGAGGTTTGTCTTTCTTTCCTTAATAACATCTTTAGGACTATGGTAGCACAGAGGAGCAATAATGATTTCTTCAGTTCTTGCAGACTGTAACAGGAGACAATGAGTGTTAGAAAAGTGATGGAATGATTCTGGACATAACACAGGAGATACACAGGAACTCAAGAGATGACCTAAAAGTGAAGAAAACCCAGGTTGGTTGCAGTATGAGGAAGAAGGTATGGAAGAGACATGGCTAGGAAAAGTGAGCAAGTTCATGGAGGAAAACTTAGCAAGTCCATGGATACTTCCTAACTGTGTGCGAACTGCCAGTCTATGACTGGAGATAGGAAAATTTTCCAGTGTGATATCCACAAGGTGTACTTGCAGCTCTTCTTGTCCTGTTGCCTAAAACACGGCACACGAATACATCACGCCTACCATAATTTAAGCTTCCCTCAGTCACCCTTTCAAAGCAGAGGACTTCACTGCTGAGAGTGTTCTCCAGAAGTGTAGAGGTGATTCCTGCCTTTCCTGTATGGATGACTTCCCTTAAGGCTTCTTCCTCTTTGTGGGTTATGTCCCCACATTTGGCTGGCATCTACAGTGTTTCCGTTGCTGCAGCATCAAGGATGATATAGCCAAGAAACACTTCAGCCACCTTTTGTTAAAGTTTTGAATTAGACATGAGTGAAAACACATGCTCTTGCTTAACAGGCTGTGAAAAGCCCATCTAATCAGGGAGTATGGCTGATCAAATTGGACCATGTATCTGTCTGCAGGGTCACCAAAGGTATATTCAGGGAAATGTTGCTGAACCCCCTCATTAGCCTTCTCAGGTTAGCTTTCAGCATGGGAGCTTTTGAGTCCTCAGTGGTGGGCAACTAGACTACAATATATTACAATATATAGGAGAAAAGTGGGAGTCAAACTTTAGACCCTCAAATACTCAATGAGGTGAATTTCTTCACATCTTAGAGATGCCGTTGTGTTCAGTGTAAGCGTAACTCCAGAAAGCTGCAGATACAAATATGTGGAACCGAGACACAGAGCTTGCACCAAAATCACCTGGACACAAGCAAAACTCTGCAGTGACCACCACGGGATGCTCTACCTGGTTAAGTAGCACAAGGCGTCCATGGATGTTGGACAAAAGATGTGAGCAGTTCATGTTGGCTGTTTTTTTTAAAAGAACCCATGCAAACTGAACAAGGTTTTGGTTCTCTTCTGTGCAGCTCCAGAAGTGGTTCTACATAGAAGTGCTCTTTGAATTACTCA
>VYZM01022828.1:139579-156095 GCA_013398915.1 Dromas ardeola
GGCCGGAAGGAAGGGGAGCAATCGCGCCTACGTACAAACGCTATTTCCGGCGCGATGACGCGGGCGCGGAGGATGCCGGCAGCCGGCGAGGCGGAAGCGGCTGCGGAGCCGCGGAAGGGCTGGCCGGGCGTTCGCGCGTTCGCTCGCTCGCTCGCGCGCGCGCGGCCGTTGCCGTGGCCATGGGGGAACCGGCGCCCGTTGTAACCGGCGCCCGTTGTAACCGGCGCCCGTTTGTAACCGGGTCCGCGCGGCGAAAGACGGCCTCTATCCGGCAACGCGGCCCNGCGCGGCGGGAGGCGGCGCGCTGCGCGACCCCCCCGGCCCCGGTCACGGGGCAACCGTAGCGGGGGCAACCTCCAGCGCCCGGCCGGGCGGCGCCGAGCGGTGTGGGGCCCGTGGTCCCGCGGGACAGGAGGTGGCGGAAAGGTGAGGGTTCGGCCGGCCGGTGTGGGTGCCGTGGGTCGTCTCCCGCATAGAGCCTGGCTCGTCCTTCCCTGGGGAACCGGGCTGGGAGCAACGGGGACAAGGCGCGCAGCTCAGCTCCCTAGCTTGGTTCTGTGGGACAGCTTGGTAGACAGCAGGGCTGGAGCGCGAAAGGACAGTGACATCTGGTATAGAAGGGCGTGTGGCAGTTTTCTATCCGAAGATAGAAACGTGTTGTACAGTTTTCAGGGTATATTTAAGGTTTATAGTGGCTATTAAGACTCTCATTTCTGAGCTGACCAGCCTGGGTAGCAATGGTAAGAATTGTCTAGAACATGAATGTGGCAACTGCAAAGCAACCCATAATTTCTTGGGGAGGGTTATGTATCAATTTAAGGTAAACATCCCTGAAAATTTGCTATACGGGCACAACCTAAACCTTTGGAGAACTTGCTAGAATGGATTGTAGACAGTCCTGTTGTAATAACTTGGAAATCGTATGGGAAGAAACAAAGATCAGAAGTTTTTACATTGAGCAATAATCCTGGTGCAATGGGAAGTTTCACAGAGCACCAGGTGAGTTTGTAAAAATCCTCTTCTTGCAGGACTGAAACTTGTTTCATTGGGATTTTTGTTAATCCTCAGGTTTTTAGGTGATAATGCCCCTTGAGAAGAGCAAGTGTTCAGTCAGGGCACTGATTCTAGCGCAGGTTGTGTTTGAGGAACTGGCACAGATTAGCCTTGGTAAGAAATGAAATTGGCTTGCCAAGGAATTGAGTTTGAAAATAGCTTGAGTGCTGTGTTATCTCTCCAGACTATTCTGGATCTTGTTCCTGCTTTTGAATAATTTAAGTATCCTCAGAATATAAGTATCAAAATACTGTAATTTTCTTAAAACGTGTGCTTTTGTTCTTCTGTGAGAGATGGTCTTCATACATTTCTCCATTCTTCAAAGCCAGGATAATTTTCGAGGGTGGATGACGGAATCAACCAGCCTTTCTGCAGGTGCAGAACGGACACAGAAAAAAGAGAGTGTTGCCACCATACAGTTGATGCAGCATGGAAAGGAAGTTGGTGTTCCTTCTAATGAACTTGGTTCAGCAGACGCAACTACTGACCAGAAAGAGCAATACACATCAGAAATAAGAAAAGACTACAGAAGTACTGGGAGACCTGAGAAGACAGATATGATTAAATCACTTGTGACAGATCAGGATGCATCTAACAACTGTGAACTGTATCTATCCGTATCTAGTAATTGTTCAGCAGTGGAATCATCTGAGGACAGGTGAGGAGTTTTTTTTCTTTATATATGATCAGCTTTCCTATAGAAAGGGAGGGGTACTTTCAATTTGTGAAAGTTAATTTCTTGGCAAAACTTCATATGCAGTAATGGCTTAGTGAAATAGGTCTAAATGTCAAATCTTAAACTTTGAAGGTCACCTTCACCCTTTAGGTAAATTGCTTATTTTTATAGTTTATTAGTGGCCTTCTTTCTCCATCTAAGGAAATAACTGATGCGACATTAAGCTCTTGAGAGTAGCATGCAGAGAATGGGAAACTAAGAATTGAAGGCATCTACTCTGGTAGCTTGCTTTTAGCCTTCTGAACACTTTGTTAGGTGCGGTGCTGACAATCATATAAGGCTTTTCTAAATCCTAACACTTCAGCTTTGTGTGTATTTGGTTTTTTGTAAACCTTCTGCTATAGGCTAAAGTAAAAAACTTAGTTGTGTGATTCAGATTTGACAGTAGAAGTCTTTACAAGAATATTTGGTACCTGGAGGAAGAAATAAATAGGAAGGTTTTAAAAAAAGATATTCCAAACTTCTGAAAACAAAACTAATGCACATTCAGAGTGTCTTTATGTTGTTGAAGAATACATTAATATAGTAGGACAAGAAAGTGATTTCTAATTAACCCTCTTTCTATAGGTAGCCAGTGGACTATTTTAGACAACATCCAAAAATCTACAATAAGTGCTGACTTAGTGAAAATGTCACTAAAAATAAGTACATGTTTTCAAGGATGCTTTTAAAATCTTATTTCATGCTTAAATTACTCTGTAATTTAAGTACTGTCTAATATGTTAATGTGAGTGTTTTAATATTAATGCGCATTTAACATTAATACACAGATTCATATAAATATTTACTAAGTTTATTTCATATGTTAGCAAAAGTGTGGTACATAAGGTTCTCTATCCTTCTGAATTTTTAAATTAGCTGTATTTGGCATACTAATTCTATTTTATCTAATATGCCTTTACATGAACTATTAATAGCAATGAGTTTGATCTGACATAAAAAAATTAAATATTCATCCCTTCATGATAATAAACGGAAGACTTTAAGCATTGTTTTTGTGTTCCTATGGCATCTTCAATACTGGGAGTTCTAGTCCTGCAAATCTGTTAGTATAAAACTGTTTATTTATATTTTGTCTGTAGTCCTTTCCCTTCTCTCCAGCTTGCTGTTGGGGTTTAGGTTTTTTTGGTGGTGTGGGAGCTTTTTTTATTGTTTGTTTTTAAAATGCAAAGCCCAGGATACTCTGAGTAAAATCTGACATCCTGTTTTTTTTCCCTTGGTATCTTTGGTTCAGCAGGATCTGATTTACTAGTTCAACAATGTAAGTGTTTACACACAACACTATGCACTATTTTTTTTTATTTTGTGTGTGCATATTTTCATTTAATTATTCTTTTCCATCTGTTATTTTATTTTCACTCTGTTGTTAGATGTTAATGTGAAGATTAATAGGGAAGGGCTTTAGTTTCCACATTCTTGTTTCCACAGATTTACTTAACAGTTACTGTGCTAGAACAATGTTGAGACACACTTTCAACTCTGAAATGAGAGTGCCTGTGCAGATGGATTACACCTCTTAGCTGCCTTGATTTCAAAACAACTCAGTTAAATTGCAGTACTTTGTTTACGTTGAATGTTAATCTGTCAGGTTCTGAATCTATGGGTTATATTTTGTCAATTCCCAGAAAGAAAATGGGGTGATACCTGTAGAAGGAAAATGACGCTGCTTACTCTACACCAAACTTCTTTGAGTGACCTCACTAGTTTTTCTAAATTAAGCACTTTTGCTCTTTGTGCATTGTAACCTAAATGTATTCCAGGAGGTATCCCAAAGTAATGCTTCCCCCCTGCGCCACCACCTGCCATGGGATCCCTTGTAGAAGCAGATTTGTTCATGCTCAGCACGGAAAGTTGTTGCTTCATATTTAAAATGTTTAGTTGATAGATGAGCTAGGCTAGAGATCACTGCTGTCGTCAGATACCAAGTTGTTTGGGTTTTATTCATAGTATTTTCAAGGTTAAGTATTTTTGAAATTCTCCACAGAACTTAATGGACCCTAATCTCTCCTGAGAAATAAGATTATGCATGGAAATTTGGGTTCGTCCAGTGCCACACTGTGACGAGGATAAGGACTTGGGTTACATATTTCTGTGACTTTTCTTCTTAGCAGGTAGTACTCTCTTTATGGAGTACTCTGTTTAATATCGACTGCATCTATTGTTTCTCTTAATTAATTATTATGTAGCATTGCTAAAAATTGGATTTCAAGCAGCTACTTGAGAACTCAGGAAACCTAGTTTGAAAGTTAAAGGTTTGAAACTTGAGTAAAAACTAAACTGTATTTTCATATGACTGCACAGTAGATGACAGTTTCCTGGTATTAGTTATATTTGTCTTTATACTACACATTTTCTTGTTCTCAAGGGAAATACATGCAAATGGGTTAGAAATGTTACCTTTAAGTAAGCTGGTTTGGATATAAAGAAAAAGAGCGCCATAATTTACCAGTGTATCCTTTCAAGTATAATGAGAGTAATCTAATTACCAGCTGGCTATATTAAACCCTTTCTTGCAGTCTTCCTAACTGCTTGTCTTCTCTTAGTAGTGTAAGATGAGGCAGGGTCATTGCCTTAATTTCTTACTGGCCTTTTGCAAGCACACTGTGATTTGAGTTTTTTTGAGTAGTAGATTAGAAGCTACTAATAGTAGTGGGCGACGAATAATACTTACAGGTTTTTTTCTGCACGTGTACTTTCTTCAAAATATAAACTTTCAATGTAATCTTATTTTAGCGATAAGCCTAAATGATTTACTAATATGTTTGGTGGTGTATGGTTTTTTTGAAGTATTTTAGCTGTGAAACTGTGATGTTTTTAAAGTTTATTTGCCAGATGCAATTATATGACAAATGGCACTCAGAATCACGTTTAAAGGAATGTGCAATTTATTGTCTGTTTTTTGAGCACTGTGTGGACCTCCATTCTCAACCATAATGTTCACACCCTAGCTTTGAGAGCGATTCTTGATAATTGTAGGCTATGCATAGAAACAAAATCTTTTAGGCCATCATATCCTTCCTCATGGTCATAACTTGACTTCAGAATGTCTGTATAGGCTAAGATGGAGACATTTGACTCTTAAGACAGTGTACCTTGACCAAAAAGCCCATATTATTTGAGGAAGAAGTGTTTGTCTGGATTTCAGTTAGCCTATAGGCTGCAGTTTGAATCACGCTTACAATTTTGTTTTCTTTGAGTTTAGCATTCGAACGAGCTGCAGATAGCTGGTTACTTTTCATCATGATATTCTGTCATGTATTCTGCTTGTAGCTAGGCGGGTTGCTCGGCCCCAGTGGAGTGTAGATACAAAGCACCGGTGAGTAATGCATTCTTAGTTGCGTGCATAGGTTGTAGTATTCATATACTCAGCAAGTAGGCATTTTGGCTTCTATATTTTGCAAATGTATCCTGAAAAATTTACAAATACAAAGGGACTTTAGTACTCTGTAGTCTCCATACAACCAGAGAAGAGAGAATTCAGGCAGTGATTCATTACCAACGGAGGTGTCATAAATAGGGAGGGGAATGGTTGAGAGGTTTTTTTAAACTTTTTTTTTGATAATTCATGTTGTTTTTATGAAAATGTGTAAGATGGAAAGCACATCGAGTTGAACTTACAGTTGGAGAAAGACTTAAGTACTTGTCTGTAGCTGTAAATGGGGGTAAAGATAAATAAGATTTGTGCTGTTACATTATGTGTTGATTTTTATTGCAGTGACGAGGACATGTATCGTGACGCAGAAGAAATAGAGAGAGAGAAAATACTACTTTGTGAGACAAGTTCTTCAGGTACTTTCAAATTTTGTGTGGCGTTTCAAATATGGTATTACAATTTATCACGCTAATTCATTACAGATCGTCACACCAATACGTCATGATTTAACACCCTCATTTCCAAGGATTTTTGTGCACAGTTGTCTCTGCGCAATAGAAGTTATTTATCATGACTGAGTACATTGTACAGTCTAATTCACAAAAAGATAAATTTTATCTAAAACTAGTTGCGCTTAGTATGTTTTTTCACATGTTTCTATAGTTACTTTACAAGAGGATGTGAATCCTTTGGAAAGCAGTCATATAGCCTATGTTACGAGTGTTGTTCTTGAAAATTGCTGATTTATAGTCATTACAGCAGCATCTGTTACTGGGATCCCTTGATAAACCGTAGTGCCATCTGTTTTGGAATGATGGCTGTTGGGATTACAAGAGAAAACTATTTCTTCTTTCTGCCCTTTTTTTCTGGTTTCTTCAGAAAGATCTATTATCTTTCTCTTTTATAGTCTGGCTGCTGAAAGAAGAGGAGAAGCTTTCGTCAAATATTTTTCTGCTTGCTAAGAAAACGAAGCATACTTTACTAATTTCTACTTTTTGCCAATTAATATTTTGCAGAAGAGAAGAACAGTGTGTTCTCTATTTTCCTGGACTACATCATTATTTTTGTTCACTTGTTATTTTGAGAGACAGCTGTTCCCCCCGCCACCCGACCAGACTAATAATTACTTAGTAGCTATAGGTTGTGCTGCCTGTTTCATTTTGACACCAATGTTATTTTAAAGTGATACAGTGTATTTAGAAATTCAGTGCTTTTTCTATGTTGTTCTGTTTCACAGTTCTCAGTATAATGTTACGTGTTCTATTTTAACAGAATATAAACTAAGTGTTGCACCTGAAATGGACATTATGGAATACTGCAGAAAAGAATGGAGAGGAAATACACCAGTAGCAAAAAGGATGAGAAAGGTACCATTTCTCTTTTTGTTGAATTTTTGTTGGGCTTTTTGTTTTCCTTTGTATGTCTAGTAGGTGACTTCTATGGGAACAATCCTTAAAATGGGGCAACACCATAGCAATGTTTTACAGTGTCTGCTCTTAGAAGTGGCAGACAGCTAGAAGATGGTTTTGTTTGTACTCATTCAAAATGTGTTTTTTTAGTAAGGCTACTTGTTGATAGTTTGGGGTTTTAATTAATATTGTTCTTCATCACTGTTTTCAATTGAATTTTTAAATTTGGTTTATTACCATAAAATGGTAATTTTGTGGGCTGTTGAAATGGCGAAGCAGATAGCCAAACTTTTTGGCAGAAGGCAAATAACTGAAGTTGATGAATTGCATGATTTTTAAGATGGGAAGCTTTAATGAATAGTCTCAGTTTTTCTTAAATTTTTCCGGAATTCTTATTTTTTTTGTAGGTTCTGGACTAGTTTTCTTATATTAATCTTGAGCTAGAATGGTAGAAAATAAAGCATAAGGTTGGTTGGATTTTTTTTTTGTTTTTCAATGCAATTTGAAAATTTAGTGGTATGTCTGAGTAAACCTAAAAAATACTTTCCATAAATCAAAAGTTTCATGTGTCACCTTCAAGAGATTAGCATGAGAAATACTGGTGGACAGGGCATTGGCTTTTGCTAGGTTAGCTGAAGAGACGTGCTGATCTTCAGAAGTTACATTTCACGTTGATGCTTCTGCTAAAAGTGTTCGTATGGGAACAGCAGGAAGGGGACAAACATGCTGAGGCATGTGTCAAGGTATTTCAGTGTAAACACAAATTTTCCCTGAGGCAAAACCAAACTACGTGTGACACGTATTGCGTAAATGGAAAAATTATAGCTGAAACTTCTTGTAAGCATGATATATTTTTTTAGATTTATAGTCTTGTGTTTGCATGTTTGGATTTTTTTTTTAAACTTAAGGTCAGCTACTCACATTTCTATGATATTTCTGCACTGTCCTCATATAAATGCAACAACCAATTATCTACTTCGATTTCTTTGGTTTCTGTTTGTTATTCAGCACAACTAAGGAAGTTTTCTTTCAAAGAATAATTTGTGACAAAAGTATTCGAACTTCCAAAATGAGTAGTGGATTAACCCCTTTTTTTTTTAAAATAGCATTAGCATTGGGATGTTAATATTTGAATATCTTATGATACCAATGCATGACCTTAACATGTTTTATTGATGCTTTCATATTATTTGGATTTGTTTTTGTTTTTTTTTTCTAGGGATATGAAGCAGTTGCTCAGAAGTTTGCATCTATAAGGAGAGTACGAGGTGATAACTACTGTGCTCTCAGAGCAACTCTTTTCCAGGCACTAAGCCAAGCTACCCGGTTACCGAGCTGGCTGCAGAGTGAGGATTTTACTATGGTATGTGTCAAACTCCGGCCTTCTGACGGTAGAGGAATGTTGGTTCTAACCTATTTGATAATTTTATGATCTCATTTCTCTGTTTTGCTATATATGCTCCCTTCTTAATATCCTTGAATTAATAAGTGGTAGTGTTCAGTTTTGTTGTATGTTTACAGTGATCCTTTCAACTTGGAACTGAGTCCAGGTCCCCTTAGTTTCCAGTTTATAATGTATAAATGTTACTATAGTGCTGGCTGTAAAGTAACTTGTCTATCTTCATCTTGCCCTCTTGGTTTCTTCTTACTGCAGGTAATACGCCAGTGAGAGGTTTAAGCACATTTGAAAGAAAAAAAAAACACAAAACCCCCCAGCTTTTCAAAATTTTCATATGTATTCTTGTGTATCATATGTGGTTTCTTTAGAAAGTATATTTCTGTGTAACTTCAGAGGCCATCTTAAAATTTCTCATTGTGGTCACTATTGTTATTAAGTAAACATCTGCTGATATGTTTTTGTAATTACTAATAAAAATATTTCTATGAAATATTTCTAACTGCAGCAGTACACTGCAAAAAGATTTCCTTTTTATAAAGAAAAAAAAAATCCTAGCTGATAGCCCTCTTCACATTATCAAACTATAGAAGATAGTTTCCCAGTACTACTTTAAAGACCGTGCAAACTATTTAAAATGGCGTACTTCGCAGTTTTTAATGATGTTCACCTATTTTTCTTCCTACTGATTTATAGAGGAAAACATGTCATATGGTAATTAACATTTTTTGAAACATGTGTACAACTATAAAACACACAGACTGAAATGATAAACTGTTAATGCATCAAAGCAGAAGGCATGTAAGAGAAACGTGTCTGGTGACAGCTAGCAGTACAACTTTTAACAAAGTTTTTTGTGTTTTTTTTTGTTTTTAATTTAAAACTATGCTTACATGCCCATTTCTAGTTGTTCTCTTCTTTATTAGAAAACCAGTCTCATAGTGTTTTAATTATGTACCCTGAAAAGAAAACACAGCTTATGTGTTCTGGACTAAGTAGTTTGCACTCCACCGAGACTTTTGGGTTATCTGGTGGATGTCATCACATCTTTAACCTTCTCTTCTATTGGTTTGGGGACACTTTCAAACACATTCACTGTCATCTGGTGCTGGAGTTTTTCAAGTTAAAAAAAAAAAAAAAGCCATGAGTAACTTAGAGTGATTAATTTTTCCAGTGCTTATGTATTGGTTAGATCTGGAAATAGTTATAGACCCGTATTCTGGCTGTTATCTGGCTATTATAAAGAGCCAGTTGTGTTCAGTTACAGTCATCTTAGTATGACATATGTTCAGAAGAACATACGAGGAATTGTTTTAAGGTGCAAGATCTTTGGGGGGGGAATCAGTTAAATAATAACATGTGAGTTGGTGGCTTTTCCTTTCAAGATTTTTGACTTAATTTGCCTTTTCTTCTCTCAACGTACAGCTTTCTGAAAATTTGCTGAGCAAATATGACTGGATCAAGCAGTGGCAGCTAAAACAGAAACTGGGCAGGAAGATGGGAGAAATAAGTGAAGAAATTAAAGAATATTTAATACTTCTAAGGAAAAAGGTTGGAAAAGTATTTGTTTATTCTTGATCACTTGCAAATAAGAAAAATTACAATGATTTTTGAGTGTGGTCAATTTAGCATAGAGATGCTTTCACTAAAGAAATAAGTCACTTTTTTGTATGTACACTGCAAAAAAAAAAATCAAGAAAAGAATCAGATCTGTGGGAGTTTTCTGGTCTTCCACTGCTTGCATTAGCCTGATACTGGAATTAATTTGTAAGCTCTGCAGAAAACTATTAGTTAGACAGGTTTCAATGAAGAAACTAATGTAACAAAGTAACATTTTGCCTCTGTTATTTTTTTGTATTCATTTGAAGGAATGATGTATACTATGGATACATGCTGTCGCTACCTTGAACAGGTAATAGAAAGAAAAAAAAAGTACGGAATAATGCTGAAGTAATTTCAAAGGAGTAATTTTTGTTCCATGTTTATACACTTTTATTCTAGGTTAATGTAACAGGAAAATGACTACGCCCTTTTGGTGTTTGTAGTATATTACCTAGGCCTATCTTTCACCCCCTTGAAACTCTGGAACCTATTTAAAAACTCTTCAGTTGTTTGTGTCTTATTGTGTATGCATACTCTCTTTTTTTTTTTTTTGAAGGCTTTTAAGTATTTTTTAAGGCTGCATTCCAGCAGTTTCTGAGGGTGGGAATGAAACAGCATTATGAGTAACTGAAATGTAAAAAATATGAAGGATGTAGGATTTATGATACAGGAAACAGAGAGGTTGTTATCTTACTGCTTATTGTCCCATGACAATATTTGTTTTGTCACCTTGGAACCATTGCGAACATCCCCTTCTTTTGCTTTGCTTAAGGACAAATTCAAGCAAAATCAGACTAACTCGATACTGATAGGACTACAGCTGTGGAAATACTCTCGAGTGGCTTTTAAAAAGGCACAAAGCCTTTCATAAATGAAATTCTGAGTGCCTGTGCTGTGCATATGATGATTCACAAATGGCTTTTTGCAGGTCTTGCATGGTGATGGCTATTGATACATGTTGTGTGTGTTATTTTTTTTTCATAGTGGAAGAATATAAGTGAAATCAAGGGTCCTATTGAGAAACAAGAAGCTTGTGATAAATTGTTTAAAAATGAAGAGGAGGAGTATAGTCTCTATGAAGCACTGAAGTTTTTGATGCTTAACACTGCCATTGAATTATACAATGATGGTAAAAATGGAAGAAGAGTTCCTGTCTTCTCATGGTTACTGTTTGCACGGGATACATCTAGCAACCCTTGTCAGTTAATGCATAATCACTTGAATCATATTGGTCACAGTGGAGGCCTTGAACAAGTAAGGAGAGATTGTTTTTACATTGTTATTTTCCTGTTTTGGAGGTTTTTGTTTGAAGTGGTTTAAGAAATCCAGCTTCTGTCTGGTCTTTTATTGGGGAAAAATGTAGTAGAACTGCATGGCAGCAGTAAGGGTCTGTAAAGGCCTTCCTTTTAAATGTTGATTATTGACAGTTACTGCCTTGTATGTTGCAGAAATGATATACATATCACAAAAAGCCCCAAAACAAAGTGTAGTGGTTAATGAGCTGAATAGTCTGAGAGATTTTTAGAACTTCCATTTTAAAAAAATCCCATTGAATATGTTACAAGTGTGGTACTGCAGTTAAATTCACTACTTGATTATAGACACTAGAAACATAGAAATATTTATGTTTTGTTTGTGTTTATTAGCTTAAAAATCTGACAACTTTATTATAGATGAGACAGGTTGCTGGTACTGTTAAATTAGCTGATTAGTTGGTGACTTTTTTGCTGCCTAGTTTAGTCAATAAGTAATGTTGCATATTTTTTAATTAGATTTTTTTATTTCAGTGCTATTTGTAAACTGTTATTTAGAACAGGATATACTTGCCACTGTAGTGGACAAGAGAGAAGACTTTCCAGTTTTTTTTTTCTCTGAATTCTTTCTGATATCAATGGGTTTTGTGAAGGCCTTCCATTTGTTTTTTATTTGGCTGGAGAGTTCAGAGTACCCTCTAAGAGAGAAAGGATCAGCGTCAGAAACCCATTCTTGACTGGTTTAGTGACTTAATGGGATGAATACTGATATGAGAGAATGTCTTTCCTACCTGTTCATGGCAGTAGTGAGGTGGGATTCTCTGCACAAAGTAGCTTTTCTTTAGGACTGTTATCCTGCTCTACCATTGTTGGGTCTGAAGAGCTCCATGTTAAAGGCATAGTGTCTTAGAGGTATTCGTGCAGCAAGTTAAGAATGGCTTGAATGATTGAGACGCTGAATGAGAGATGCTCATGTGTATGTATTTCTCACTTACTTTTCTTCATATTTTTTCCTTTGAAAAATTATGTCTGTTAGGTATTTAGTACTTCTATGAGAAATATCTTGTAAAAGATATGTTTAATTTTACGTGTCGTATTTCTGCTTTTTTCCAATGTAGGTGGAAATGTTTCTCCTTGCTTACGCTCTGCAGTATACCATCCAAGTGTATCGATTATATAAATATAGCACTGATGAATTCATCACACTTTATCCCAACGACCCGGAGGAAGACTGGCCTGTGGTGACTCTCATAACTGAAGATGACAGACATTATAATATTCCAGTCAGAATGTGCCAAGAGACTATGTTGTAAACAAGTGATTTTTTTGCAGACAAGCCTGTGCTGCTTATTCGGGTTTCCAGTGCTGTTTTGAAACAGGATGATGATGAAATCTACGATATTAAATCTACAACAACTTGAAATCCATGTTTTAGAAGTTTACATCTGAACTAAGGTATCAAATAGGTACTAGCTTAAAAAGCAAAAATTTTACCTCTATGGCTCTTGTTGCCCATAAAAAAAAAAAAAAAAAGAAACTCCTGCAGGAATGCAAAAACTATAAATTTACTTCTTTTAAGAAGATAGGTGAGGCTCTGTAGTAAGACATGAGCTGACCTTCTGTTTCCTGAAATAATGAGGTAATGATGAATTGAAATTTTTGGAAAAGTAAGGTGGCAGTGTCCTGACTGATATTTGTAATGCTGCTTAGAAGCCATTCGTACACATCTTGGGTCTTGGGAAACAATATAATTCTTTTGCAGTTGGAATTTAATGCCTGCCACATTTTATGCTGTGAGAGATGTTTTTTAAAGTTTTCTAATGCTTTGGGTTTTTTCCAACATGAATATCTCTTATTTAGAAGCCAGTTGTCTGTTACACAGAAAATAAAGAGCTCTTCCCCTTTCAACCTCTTGGGAGGATCATGGCAAAGAGACTTCATAGTAAGGGAGTACAGAAGTTGTTTATTAGCCAGTCAGAAATTCAAGACCTACACAGAATTCCCTCATCAATTATGACAGCTGGTATGAGATAACCATGTGCCCACTAACTTCATGTCTGTTCATATTACTGTTTCTGTAATGTTAATCCTTGCTGGCAGCTGCTGTGGAGAACATCAGGATTTTAATTTGTCCAGGGGGTGCAGTAGATGGAAGTGAACTTCTGGTGCAACTTCTCCACTCTTGGGAGGGGTATCTGGGAGGTTCTGTTTCTGCTTAGGATTATTTGTTATGTTTTAAATTGAAGGAATACAGAATATATCAGATGCTGGGAGTGCTGACATACCTTAAAAATTAAGTTAATAATAAAACCTTCACCTTTAGCTTAAAGTGGAAGTGTGCCTTACAGATGATTCTTGGAACAAGAGAGTTAAAGTTGATATACATGAAATGCTGGTCATACGCAGATCACTCGGCTTCTCTTGGAAGGCTTTCTTATATAAAAGGGATAAGATTATAAAAACTACTTTTCTTTCAAATATTCTGGAGGAAATGACATGCAAAACTTCCAATTCTGTTTTGTTCTACTTAAAATTCATTTGTTTGTTAACGTTTATTATGAAAGGTAATTAGACAATGAGAATGTGTATTCACCATGTTCTAAAATGTTTTAGGCACATCATAAGGAAGTTGATCATGTCCTCAGTGTTACATTTATCATGTTGTCTTTGCCTTTTAAAACAACTGGTTTGATCTGTTACTGAAAACTTCTGGGAGCTACAAGGGAATAAAAATAAACTAATTCACCTGGCAGTATTTTTTTTTTCTTGTTTTATGCCCTGCTTTCTCCCTAGCTTTGTATTTTTGAGCTTTTAATTTTTAAAATCCTTGTTCAAGTTAGTTATTTCTTGAAAGCTGCAAAGCGTGGCAATGTGTGTAAAACAAATAATGATTGGCTTGCTGCTTCCACATGGACAGCAGAAAAAATTTTCCTGAATTGCTGTTATCCAAGTAATGCTGAAAGGGAAAGAGAAATAAATTAACCTTTGCAACTCACTGAACTCTGATAGAAAAGTTGTAGTTTTGATTTAAATAAATTATTTAAATTTTGATGTCTTCTAATTGTGATACATTCTTGAGATTAAAACTTAACACCTCTTTGAAAAAGGCATCTTTGTTATACGTTTAGAGCAGTGGCTCTGAATGTATGACAAAAGCCTCTGAAGCAGGGGCTTTTTAAGGGCTGAGTTTGCAGCCATTAGGTAGGCAGACAATTCACATAATTGGCTTGTACAGGACTGAGCACAAGGTACGTGTACACCTTAAGTCACATATTGTTCCTGCAGAAGTTGAGTAAGAAACGGTAGAAAAACTGAGGTTGGCTTGTATTTTCCGTCCCTATTTTGGAGATGAGTCTGTACTGTGGTGTGCAGTATATTGATTTAACTTAAATTGTAAATAAAAAATTGACAGCTGATAATTTTTCATTTAGACTTATACAACGGATAAATACTGCTTTTCTGTGCGTCCCCTCCCCATGTTTTACTGAATAAACTGAAAGAGTCAATAAAATAAAAGAAATGGAGGTGAGGGGTGGGAAAGGAAGAACAACAGAAGGCAAATCACTTGTGCCCTCTGCCCTGATGTCCATGAGTCTTATATGTGAGTAAGTGTATAATATCTGCCGTACTTCAAGATCTACATACTAAAGGAAGCAGATGCTTTACTCAACACGGGGCATACTTTGTGAGGTACAGTCCAGACTTTTAATACTGCAGAATGTGAGTTCCTAGGAGTTTAGCAGGGATGAAGAAAGTTCACTCTGGCTGTTGCAGTTAGTGTGCTTTTTGTGCAAGAGATACTTCATCCACTTTAGGGTCCCTCATTTATCCCTGCTTTAACATTATTGTTCTGTCCAACTTCTACCCTTTATGCTTCTTGGAGAAGGAGGCACGTGTTCCTTGTGTTCTTCAGGACCATTTTAGCATGCTTTCAGGTGTTAAATGGAAACATCCTGCTTTCTATGGTAGTGTTTTGACTTGGGCTATCTGATTGCTTTTTAAAAAGTGTTTAAGTATGTCTTTTTCACTAAGCACAGTTGTGGTCTACACAAAGCTTTTATTTTGCTGTTCTTCAGTCTCCTAGTAAGAAAGATGTTATAAAGTTAAGGGATGCTTATCCTCCAGCCTCCTTTCTCTTGGTGGAAGCGTACAGCAGAAGTTCTTTGTGTGAAGGAAAAAGAGAGGTTCAGGGAAGAGGAGGAGAAGAAAATGGGATTGTACCATGTGGGAATGGCTGGCTGTGGGTCGAGAGGGGGGCTGAGCTAGAGCTGCAGCAGGCAAGGCAGCAAAGCTTAGGCTAGGTATGGCTCCGAGAGGCTTGTGCTGGAACTGGCCTGGTGGGGTCCTGTGGGAGCTCACCCCGGAACCCGTCTGCCCCAGGGAGGAGCAGGTGTGTTGGCTTCAGGACTGTAACTTTATTCAGATAGCCGAGTCAAAGCTCGGCCCAGTCTTGGTCAAGTTTATTTTTGTTGACAGCGACAGCCCTGTCATCAAAAAAATTAGTGAAGGAGAGGGAAGAGCAAGGTGGGAACTTGTATGTCACCGGAATGGAGGACATGGTCACATATCCCATTTTAGGTGTTAAAGGAAGCGAGGAGATGGAGCTCTTGCATTGTGTATTGAGAGCAGGGCTCGGTTCCTGATCTCATATTCCTAATATTTGATAGTGCAGCCCCTGCATTTAGTTATCTTCTGGACATAATTGCCATTTGTTGCCCCAGCCTGCTAGGGGCAGGGCAGGACTGAGAGTGTTTGGGGATGGCCAAATGTACTTTATGAATGCTCCCTTTTTTGGTAAGGGTGGAAGATGACAGGCGGCACATTGGGGGAGCTTGCTGCTAGAGGAATAATTGTGCTATGGCATCGACTAATGTGCTTTGAGCCAGACAGATTCAAAGACTATTTCCATTTATAAATTTCTTGAGGAGGGGAACATCAACCTCTGAGAAATGGAAAGGAAATGGTATTAATTCAACAGAGTTAAAAGTGAAATAGGGAAGGCTTAGCGTGGTAAAGGCCTCTCCAGTCTCTTTTCCCCAGAGCACTCATTTTCTGTGTGGGTGCTGGTGAGTTGCTCTTATTTCTGCCCATGAGTTCTATTCAAGTTGGTGGGATGCCAAAAAACCACCTCGAGATGTATTGAGCTGTTGAAGAATTTGTCAGTACTGACTAAAAGTTGTTTTATGAGGGCTGTTGGGTGAGTGCTGTGGCATGCTGAGGAAGCAGCAGCACGTCAAATGTCATCACCAGCTGCCTCTTCCAGGGGATTGTTTCCCCGGTTTGCCCCTTTTTGGAATTGTGGGGTTTGGGGTTGTTTTTTTAGACACCTGCCCTCCAGGCCTTGATGTGATGTATTTCCTTTGGGCTATTGCAGCACACGGCTGCTGCAGGGACCGTAGCAGGTGGCCTCTGCTCGTGCTCTTCAGCATCAAGCTTTCAGTCTGACAATCAAGACCAGTCAGCCCAAAGATTTTTCTTTTCTTTTTTAATTGGAAAAAAAAAATAATTGCTTTATACAAACAATGTTATTATGTAGGCTGAATGTGGAAAGTACAATTATTTTTTTCCTCTTCCTTTTCTAGAATCAGATAGTTCTGCAAGTGTTTGTGTGCTGCTAGGATGGGACAGAATTTAGACACTGCCCTTGTTCAATCTGTTGTGCACCCACTCATCTTTTATTTAAAAAAAAAAAAA
>VYZM01022828.1:156342-271649 GCA_013398915.1 Dromas ardeola
GGGGTGTGGGGGGGGGTGTGGTGTGTGTGCGTGTGCCGGCAGGTGTCACTGCAGGCCCGGGGGAGCACGGAGGGACAACCGCTGGTGGCACTTGGAGACCTTCCTTCCCAAGTCACAGCCAGGCGCTCTCCCGACTTGCCACTTCACCTTGGTACTCCAGCAAGCGCAGCGCGCATTTACGATACAGAAATACCCATCATACCTCGTAAATACAGTATGACCAAAATGCTTTTCCTTCTGAGGTGGTGATCTCAAAGGACCATGGCTTAGCAGCATCCCCTTGCCTTTATAGACGCGTGTGAAGGGATATATTAGCTAAACATAATAGTGCGCAGGGAGATGAAAGACATTTTGAAGATGCGTGGAACACTGTGAAATGAAGTGGTAAGAGACTTGAGATTTTTTGTTTCTTTAATTTTTTTATCTTTTTGAATATCAAATATTTCATCTGTTTATAGGTTGAATAAGAATCTGCTAGTAGGGGTTGAAATTTGTAGCAAGCCCTCTCTTTGGTTTCTTAAGTATCTGGTTTTGTTTAAGTATTGATCCAAACATTCAGCTGATGTATTGACACATTTGAGTCTTCACAGCCAGACTAATTTCTTTAAGAATTAGAAGTTTAGCTGAGACGCGCCGCGTGATTCTGAGCCGTGGTTCTGGGATAGCGTGCTCTGTCTACACAAACACGAGGCTATAAAGCGTCAAGAATAATGTATGTTGAGAAACGGTGAGGTTGGATCCTCAAATTATCCAAGAGCAAATCAAATAACCTTACAAATGTATAGATCTATCTGTTTCCAACCAGATTTGCAGGTGTGCAGAGCATATTTTATTTTTAATGCCTTTATTATATAGGGCAAAAAAATAGTTCTAGCAATAGATGCATTATAAAGATTTGAAGTGCTTAGAAAAACAGAATATACATGATAACAATCCTCTGTTACTGCCTCTACTCTTGCTTCTGAATTGCTGAGATGACAAAAGTTATTTCTGAGGGGAATGTGTTCAGTGTGAAACACTGCATCCGTAGATTAATGGATGTAACTTTAACAGGTGTATCTTTAGAGGTGGAGCACTTGCTGGGCTGCTACTCTCTTCATGTTTCTGAATGTTTTCTGCATCGTAAGATTATTTTTTTTTTAGCATGAAAAGTTAAGAGAAATAACAACTTATATTAAGCAAGGAAGACGTACAGTCTGCAGGTTTATGGGCCATGAGAAAACAGCAGCCGTTTCACTCAAACTCTTTCTAGAGCCCCCTTCTTTGAGTGGATTTTTTTTTTTTTTTAAAGTATTGTGTAACATTTTGGCCTTTGTTTTACAGCAGAATATCTGGGTATTTTGCTCAGGGAGTGGTTCTGTAGAGCTGAAACTAAGCGTTTGCATGAGATGAGAGCCTGCTTCTTGCCACTTCTGCGGCAGGTTCGTCTATTCTTGCCAAGGTTCATTTTCTGTGCCAGGGCGTAACGAACTACATGGAGGGAGCACTTGCGTTTTGGAGGACTGTGTTCCTTTCAGCAAGCCGGCGAGTAGGAGTTAACAGCAGCTTCTGTTCCCTCACCTGAGCTTGTCTTTTGAACTTACATTGTTGTGGGGGGCAGAAGAACCAATAATAAAATTTCTTCTCTCAAGCTGCTTGGCTAATAGGGTTGAAAAGAAAGAGGGAAGGGTATTTTTACAACTAAAACAAGAAAACCCCCAAACTTCAGGGAGTTAACCCTGAAGTTATTTCCCTTGCATTAAATAGCCCTTGCAGAGTGGCAGGCCGTGCTGTCTCCTGCTGTGTGTCTCAGACTCTTGTCTTTCATCCAGGCCCCCTAAGAAAGTCCCCAGAAAACACCCAGCTGGAGCATCGTTGGCCTCCTGCAGGTATTACCACAGGGGGCTGGCACATGTTGCTTATGTACTGGCTTTTAGTATCTAATATTAATGTTACTTTTAGACTATCAAGTGGTTCCATGGTGTTCATTTACTGATGAGCCCTCTGTAGAGCGCTCTCCTCGCTCAGATGGGGTTTTGTCTCATCAAACCATGCTAAAACCAAAAAACCTCTTTTAATTAACCAAAATAACTGAGTAGGTGATTTGAAATATCATTTAAAAAAAAAAAAAAAGTTAAGTTGGAGTAATGCTTAGGGCTGGCTGTTTAAAACAAATCTGTGATGGCTTCCACAGCGCCTGGTTTGTAAGACACCCAGATGAAAAGTCCAGGTGTTACTACATCTCCCCCATCATCCCACTCCATGGATGCTCCTTTCCGACGTGTCTGCCTTCCCAGCGAGAAGACGGAAAACAGCAACAGAGGTCTATGCTCATGGAAAATTCAAAGGAAATAAGGGTGTGAAATTTCCTTTGTGGAACGAAGATAAAAGCTGCAGTTGTGAAGGCGGTCCTGTTACACCACGGGGGCTACATTGTCGTCGGTGGGGCTTGACACCGAAACACCTGGTTCTTCAAAGAAATGCTGCACTGGATGGATGGTGTGTGAATTAATGACCTACTCATGGTAGGTGGGCTCAGCAAGGAGCAATCCATTTTGGCTGTAGGTTTGGGAGCACTGGCTCCAGCTGCTGGGAAAATGCTCCTCTGCTCATGAGACAAGGGAAGATGCAACATCTTTCAAGTCGCCTGGAGGAAGAAGGCTCACTTCTTCACAGCTACAGAACGGCCTGTGTAGAGAGTTAATTACTGCTTGACTTTCTTCTGGGTAGCATCTTCCTCAGCATCCGCTCCTAGGCTTCGGTTTTCCTCCCTGCAGGTGTCTCTCCATGTGGCAGGGGACAGGGAGAGCAGTTGCCGTGGTGGCCTGACACCTGGCTCCGAAGTGCCGTTTCAGACAAGCCCAGCCAGAAGACGATAGTGGTGCTTTTGCCCGCTTTCTGCCATACCTCTGGTAGTTTCGGGATTCTTTGCCTGTCTGTGGTGACAAGCCCTTTTCCGTTCCTCAGCGCAGAGCAGATCTTCCTTCAGCAGCGCTTACGCTGTAGACCTCGAGCAGAGCTGCGTTCTCCCACCCCCTCCTCCCTCCCTCCCTTCGTTACTGATTATTAGACACAAAAGCAAAAGCTGCGCAGCACCGTCTGCGAGCGGGAGGGCTTCTGACTGCAGTTGGGGACTCTCTTGTCTGAGGTCTATGCGTGCCCTTTGGGAAAATAAACTGGATTGTATTTCAGTTTACCTCATGGAGGGAAGAACTAATTGTCCTCGTTACTGATGGAGGAACAGGCAGAGGAGGGTCTGCTGATGGGAGAGGAGGAGGGAGGGGGACTTTCAAGACTGCAAGCAGAGAAGTTGAATTAATAACGCATCATGCTGCATATCTAACTTTTTATCTCCTTACACTCTGCCCCTTGCTTGCTTAGGGAGAGAGGAATAAAGCCAATGTGGTCCCTGAAAGAGAAAGCTTATTTTGAGAAAGTCAGCCTCACCACATGTGACCCTGTTTACACCGTTTGGCCGTGCTCAATCTGCTGAAAATGAAGCAGCGTGGCAGGAATCCTCGTACCTGTGTTCAAACAGGCTCTGGCCTCCCAAGCCGTGGGGATGTCGGCTCGCGTGCCCCTGCCCTCCCGAGGGGGTGCGGATGACTGGCAAGCAGAAAGGCCTTACCTTTTTCTGAGCCCTATCAGAGCCCTTATTTTTCTTTTCTTTTCTTTCCTATTTTTTTAATCCTGGCCTCTTGCCAGGCCAGTTCTCCGGGCAGGGAGAGCTGGGCAAGGTCAGGCCATGGGAAGGCAGTGCTGGGTGCCGGCAGCTAACGCGTGTGCGCCTGCGGGCGGCTGAGGGAGCTATCGTTTGCTCATTTAGGTGCCCTAATTAGATTCTTGGCCTCGCTCAGCATTCCTGGTCTCAGGCAGGAATGCGACCAGAAATGAGGGGATCCTTTCTCCAGCCATAGGGACAGCAGTCGGTGGCTGAAGAGCGGGGAAGGGGGAGCTGGACATGGCGAAAGCCACGGCTGGTTCAGGGGTCTCCAAAGGGCCAGGAGAAACAGAGCTCCTGTTCCCAGCCCTGTCACAGGGACGGCGGGGAACACCCCACAGAGGTGGGGGACCACCAGCCCCTGCACTGCAGGGGGGAAGTGGCCGCAGATGCCGTGGGGATGAGCGGGTGGCTGGGGAGCCCCAGGGAGAGGAGACAAGACGAGGTGGGCAGGAACTGAAGGGCTGAGGAGGTGTGGGGGACCCTAAGGCAGGCCAGGCTTTAGGGATACAGGACACTGGTGATTGCCGGCTGCTTAAAATTGAAAATAGAAAACAGTATGTGAGGCGGTCATTTTGTGGGCTGGAGTAGCTGGACTGGTCTCTGAGAACATCGTCTGGATCTCTGCCGTGGGCCAGCGCGAGGACAGCTGGGGCAGCGAGTCCCGGGGCGGGGTCGGTCACAGGGGTGAGCAAAGCCCTAACATTGCACCTCTCCAAGACCTTTTTAAAACCAATGGCTACTCAAGTGCCGCATCAGGAGAGACATTTAAGGCTGTGGTCCCATAGTCAGCCTTCTCGCTGGCTCTGGGTGGCTCAGATTCAGTCATTCGGCAGTACCCAGGGGACGTGTTGTTCCAAATCAAACACTAAACATTTTTGGTTAAGGAATGTTTTCACAGCTTCATAAGAACAGCTTTGGTGGCTTGCCAGATGGATGAATGAAGCATCTTCTCATGACATTTGAGTTCGCCCTGGCCTGATGAGAATAATGTTCTCCTTTTAAGTACTAAGTGTCTATTTAACGGGAATGATGAACGTTTTAGATTTGGTGTGGAAAAAGTATTCTGACCATGGTACTTCCATATCAACACCACTTGGAGGTTTTGTAGAAATACGGAGCTTGCCTTGCGTCATTTTACAGATACCCTTGGAGTTCATTAACTTCAAGTTAAGACCTTGCAGTTGGCAGCATCATGCTCATAATTCAAAAACAATTTGCTTGTTGGAATTATTTCTCTCCAGGAGGTATATTTTGCTTGTTCAAAATGAGAAGAGCACTTTAGACCATGTGAGATTATCAGAATTAATAAAACAGAAGCAATCAGAATCATGAATCATATGCAAACTGTTAGAACTTTACTTAAAGTAATTAGAATATGAAAGCTATCGGACAATATTGGAGCACAGATTTCCCCCCCCCAGAGAAAGCATAGATCATTCTTTTTAACAATGCAAAAACATACATCTCTGTTAAATACATGAACAGCACTCAATTTTAATGCAACACGTACTTTTATACTTTTGACCTTAGCAGTCATTTAAAAATGTACAAAGTTTTTACCTTCATTGGTTTCTTTAGAGTTTAAAGAAAACCCACGTTTAAAGCAAAGCAAAATGGTCATTAAAAAAAACAAACCGGAAGCTTTAGCACATGTACAAATTACAGAAAGCAACGTTTATTTTGAGAGAAATCAACTGGAATTCTACAAGTATGACAGAAAATGATGCATGAGGTAACATTTCATTTAAGATCTAGGATCCCTGTACTGTAGTCTCAAATGGTGCTCTGGCTTGACACCTACAGTCCTTGCAAAATTGACTTGTTTAAGTAGTTGAGGATGGCTATTAGGCACACTGCTTTGCATAAAGACAGCTTTATCCTGAAGGAAAGAATCTAACAATGATACTGAAAAATATTCTGAAAGAAATGAAAAACAAGCGATACCTCTCAGGTGAAATACGCATTTGCCTAGTCCTCAGATTTACCTTCAAATTACAGAAATTAACTGAAAAAATGGGGCTTTTTCTCTACAGAAGGGCGTTAGAGAATTGACCTTAATCCCAATGCAACTGCAGCAGGCCCTAAAAGGTGGCCAGGTACTGCCTTTGCCTCTTTCAGTGTTGGAAACCTGCTGAGAACAGAACTAGACGTTGTCCTGCAGAACAGTCTGTGGTCCGAGGGTCAGGTGGGGAAAAGATGAGGCCCCCAAGCATTCTTTCCCCTCTTTCCCAAGCAAGAGTCTTCAGACTTTGTGCTGCCCTTTTTTTTAGGATGCTGCTTCCAGACACTACTCCCCGCTCCCAATTTTAAAAGTATTTCCATGAAACTAAAAACAAGTCAATTTTAGAGAACCTAAAGGCACATTTAAAACACACAAATATGAATTCAGGTTTTTTAGGCATTTCTGTGGTGGTGTTCCCTGTAGTACCCAAGCATCTTTCACCAGCGTTAGTAAATTTTATCCTTATAGCACCTCTCTGAGATTGGAGAACCTGCTGGCCTTGTAGTATTACTCTACAAATGGCGCACTCTGACCTCACACGATGTGGTCAAAGCTGTCTTGAACCTCTGTTCGGATACAGCATCTCCTTTGAGAGACTTTCCGGGGGTTACCTCTACACAATTTGGTTCTCCTCCACAATGATTTCCTGCTGCGAAGACAAAATAGTCCTCGTCTTCTGCTCTGCCCTTTAGGTTTTGCTCAAACTTTGTAGCTTCCTTCTAGAGTGACCTGGTGGCTGGCCCTGCTCAAGCACGCAAAGATGGAGGGAGCAGGATGTGTGGATGTTCTCCATTGCAGAAGGCATGGCAAAGTTTGCTGTCTTTTGTGCTCCTAGCACTATAAAGTTTGGTACTACCTAGTCAGTAGTATCTAGTAATGCTGCCCGATAACCTTTAAAGGTCAGTGAACCTTTCGCTAAAGGTGATAAATGTTTATGGCTCACTCCGGCCACCAGTATGGTCCTTGCAGGGTAATGCAGTGCGGGGTGCTCGCAAAAGAGACTTAAACTCATTCATTTGTGCCCAGCTCTCCCTCTCTCCCCACATACACACAGTCACTCCTCCACACTCACTCGCTCGCATGTGCTCCTCCAGAGCATGCCCAGAAGCTTTCTGGTTGACGCAGATGAAGCAAGGCTCTCTCCAAGCTTGGGACTGCTGCCAGGCTGGGCTGCCCAGGCACCACGAAACACGTTTCACCCGTGCCACCGCGCAGAGTCAGGTCCTCAGTCTCCAAGTTTGGATTTCTGTGGCCTGTGGTAGTAACGTGCCCCCGCCAGTGCCGCAGAACAAATCGTACAACCCACACAGGGGACTCCAATACTCCCAACCTCAAGTCCACCAGCAACAGGCAACGTCTAATTTTTTCTCCTCTTCCGAAGAGCCAGCTCCAGGACGATCCCTGCCGCCAGCTCATGCCCAACGGTGGAGTAACAAGCCATCAAACCACATCTTTCTAAAGGAGCTCCGAGGTTCCGGCCTCAAGCCACCCTCCCTCCCAGCAGATGAGCTGGGGGGTCCTCCAGCCATGCCTGTGTCTCTTACCACGAACCCTCCTCCGGCTCCTGGCGTCCAGAAACAAAAGGGGAGGCAGCAACACTGAAAGCTGAGCTAACGTAACAGAGCAGTGAGAAGAATGTTCTGGAAAATCAAACCCTGACGGGATCTAAGCTTGATTGCCTTGATGACGGTGGTGGGGGTTTCTGCCCAGTTTAAACACACAGGTTGAATTTCGCATCTTGTGTGTTTGTTTTTTAAAAATATACAAGATATCGCGGGTAGATTTTTATTAAACCTAAAGTAAGTGAAGTGCACTTTGAACTACGTTCCTTAAAGAGTGACTAGATTTATTTTAAAAAGCTTGTTGATGGCAATAAGTAAGGGTATGCCATCCACAAAAATGCATACGCCCCTTCAACTTCTTGGGAGGTTTTGCCTTTGCAATTTTGTGGTGCTTGAAAACACTGCGGATGAAATCAGTTGATCTAAGTAAACTTATTGCTGGTAGCCTTTCAGTTGTTTAATTATCACTGAGGAAGAATTTTTTGTTTATCGTAATAAGACACAAAAGCAGAGTTATATTAGTGCTGCTTTGGAGAGCAAACTACAAAGTTGAGCAATGGATGTTAGTTCCAGGCTCTGCTATTTTCTGCATGTGTACATACACTTTACTTTCCACCCAGGCAGTATTCTCATTAAAGTTAATGCAATTAAAATTATTTATTTTTAAGTTCTGCAGTTTTTTCTTTGCTTTTCTGTTGTGTTTTCGCTCAATTATGGATAAAGCTGTTGTTCCAATTTTAAAATTCATCCTTTCCGAAGAGGGGATTTATATGCTCTCATTTGTAGATCGACCAAGCTGTTTTATTACATAAATGTAAGTATTTACTTTGCATTACCTTGATTACAAAGAGCAGGTTTTGGTGGTTTTTTTTTTGTGCTGAATGATGAGCATGAAGAGAGACGGGAGGAAGCAGGCAGTAGATGCAATTGCTTGCTGGTTTCAGGCAGTTTTGCTTAGAGAGTTAATTGCAAAAGTGCAGTACAGTACTCAAATATTTCATCTGCAGATACAATAGCTTATTTTTGCTTTGCCCTCCTTGTGGGCTCCCAGAAGGTGGGAGGGTACTTTACAGCTGAGTCTGCAATATGAAATTATTTTCATCATCAGCAAAAGAATCTCTGCAGCCCAGTTTTTTGCTCAGATGAGCCCTAGTAGGCACTGTCTCTCAACCCTGAACCAAAACCCTAAAAAAGTCGAGTCCCTTAAGATGAAGGGACCTCTTTAGGTCCCTGATTGAATCAGAGAACAATTTAGGTCAGAAGGGGAACGCAGGCTGTCATTTTATTTCCCTCCCTCCCTGGCTCAAAGCAGGGCCAGCTTAGACATTGGATCAGGCTGCTCATGCCCAGCTGAATTTTAAACTTAATTGATTGTCCCTGTTCATGGGGCTCTCTAACTCATTAAGTTACACATTTCGTTGTGAAATATATGAAGCCTTGTGTTTCCTAGTGCTTCAAGCTATTTTGCGCTGCTCTGGGGATACTGTGCTAACTTTGCCGGAAAAGTTTGGGTCGTGGTCTTAAGGATCATTAGAAAGTCACAAAGTGGCTGGAATTAAGTAATGAACTTCAATTAATTCTTTTAATTCTTGATTTTAAATAAAGACACCCTCCAATTCCTTCTACTTCTTGACTCTCCTTCTCAGTTTAGCAATCGAAAAGTGAAAAAACAGTCTGTCAAAGAAGAGTTTTGTTGTAAGCTACTTTTTAATCACAGCATTACTTGATATTCAGTCAGCATGATGATTGCGTTTTCCTTCTCAAAATGCCAACAGACAAAATAAGCCTAGCAGGAGCCTTCAGAAGAAAATAAGGAAACGTCTGAAGAACATGACAGAAAATAATGATGAGGTAAAACTAAATTGATTTGAGCAGTGACAAGGCTTGGTAATAATATGCAAAACCTCCTCCTCAGGGCTGCAAAGACAAAAGAGCACCTAAAAATATACCACAATTCCTCTGTTTTACTAAAATAAAGTGGGTATCTTGATTATGAAATGCTGAGACTGAAGCCTCACTCTCTAACCGTACAATTAATCTGCACAAGCTGCATCCAAAGCACCCTTCGGTGCGAGTACGTGCTCCCAGCTGGGCTTAAAGCTCGGTCTCTCTGCCCCCCTGTTTTGTCTTTGGCCTTTTTCTTCAGAAGGTGCCAATTACCGAGAGGCCTGGCAGTGGTTTTGCTGAGGAGCGCATCTACCCACCGACAACTGAACTTGTCTCTCCAAAGCAAACCCAGGCGCGGTGTCCCAGCCGGAACCCAGAGCCTGGGCTCCCCCGCGCCCTCCCGCAGCGCTGCTGCCGGTCGGCACCCACACTCCGACCCGGTTTGCTGCTAAACTGATAATTCTGCCTCGTTTCCTGATGCTGTCAGGCTGCAATTGAATACAGCGTGTTGCAGGGCGCGGAAGGAATTTGGAGCTACTCTTCCTGCCAGGGCTCCGACACGAGCCCCCACAGCCTCCCCGGCAGCTTGCGCCCTTCAAAAAATACGTTATTCTGCGCTTGAATTTGAGTAAAAAAGCAAATGTGAATGAGGAAAGGGAATCTTAACATTTTATGGTTAAGTTGGTCTTTGGGAAATGCCAATTGGATACCAAAATTTTGATAATTTTCTTTTTTATATAATTAATGCTTATGTGACATTTCCCCAAGGCAGCCCTGCCAGTTACTCAGAAACAGCCAACTCTGTCCTGCCTCCTCTTTGCGTGTTCCGAAACCTGCATGCTGGTTTATTTCTGCTTGAATACTCTTCTAAGGTGTTTCATACTCCTCCCTCGGACGGCTCCTCCAAAACACTTAAGAGCGGTGTCTCGCGGACACGTTGCTCCTCACCCTCCAGCCCCTCTCCAGGGCAGCCGAAAGGGAAATGGCGGCAGCCGCCGCTCTGCTGTTTTCTGCTCCGTTTCACTCATCTCCAGGCCCTGCTGCTGTCTTTAGGCTGGATACACAATACCCACAAGCTTTTCAACATTTCCCCTTTCTCCCCCATTGCAGCTTACTGATCTAAATCATGCTTTAGCTTACTGGTATAAGGTCTGCTGAAAGGGTGTTTTATTTACTCTTTTATGTAGCTTTAAATTGCAGTTTTTAAAAAATGGCTTATTACTAGTCCCACATTAAGGTCATGTTTAGGCTTGAATCCTCGTTCCAATGAACTATACACATGCGGAAATAAAAATGTCCGCACAACGCTCTCATATACACACCCGTGTGCGCGTACACACACCTGTGCGTGGCTTTCCAACACGCTAATGGCTACTCCAACTACGCCCAGGTAACACCCAGCTCCACTCGACCCCGTGCCGATCATGCTGCAACCACAAAACCTCAGTGACAGACAGAGCCGACCCTGCCGCCTCGCCATCCCCTGCACCGTCTTGCGCGTTGCCGAGGATGCCGGCGGCGGGACGGGGGCCGGGATGCGGGAGCCGCAAGGATGCCCTGTCCCCGTTGCCACCTTGCAGCCCCACGCACAGCTATGCCTGGCGACTCCGGGCACCCGGGGCCTGAAAGCATCCTTTCTCCCTTCTTTCTAAGCGCGAGGCGCCATCCCACAAAAGAAGGCGCCCTCGCCTTCAAAAGGTTTCTGTTCGCACGTCGTGGCCTGCCCTGAATCGGCTGCATTCATCAGCTCGCCCTCCGTCTTGGGCTGCGCCCTCTCTGGCTGCAGATTCGGCAAAACGCCGAGCAAGAGCCAGATATAAATCTCTCCCCCCTCAAAGGAAATATTTAGCAGCAAAATGAGAGTAAAACAAAAGACTTTTCCGTTACTCACCCAGTCCTCTCGCTTGGGGTGGCTCTACCTAAGAAGGGGGCAGCCCAGCGCTCCTGCCTGGCCCAGCCGTGCCGGGGGGGGGACGGGGCGCGGGGACGCCCCACGCCTGGGAAGCCGCTGCTGCGCCCGAATGGCATCAAGCACTGGCCAGGAAACGCGGAGCATTTTCCACCAGGTCCACTGTTTGGTAAGCATGAGAGGGCTGCTTAGGGCAAAAAAACCCCACCCCCAACGTTTCCTGGGAATTCTGCAAAAGGAAAACTCAAGACAAGTTAACGCAATTTTACGTACAGTTAAAAGCCGAGGAACATTACTCCACAGCTTATCGGCGTTCTGCTCTTATTTCCCACTGTGTGATCTGTTCTGAAATTTAAGATGCAGGATGCGGATCAACTTTGTTCCTCTTTTTACTGTAAATTTCTATTGTACAATTCAGTAATACTCAAGAAAGTCTGGAAAGCCTCCACGTGGATTCATTGAGTTGACTGTTCTCTGGCTCTCCGAAGCAGAACCTGAACAGGTTTCTCCTGGAAAATACTCCTCACAGAGACAGACAGCAATTTCCTAAGCAATTAACATAAGAGGAGACGGCTAAGCCGTTTTACCAGAAGTCAGGAAAGTCCTTTTGGGAAGGAAGAGGTGCTGCACGGTACGCCGCACCGGTGTCTGCCTGACAGAGACACTGGGACCAGTAATGCTCTGACTGGGGCTCCAGCAGAGGAGGAGGGCTGCCCGCTCCCAGCCTGTAGCCCACGGGGCTGGCTGCCTCGCCAGCCCAGCTCAACTTGCCACCCACAGGGAGCGGGAGCAGGGAGGTTTTGGAAACAGAGGCTGCCGGGGACAGGGAGCTCCTCGGGCACACGTCTCCCAGCTCCGCACCCTGACGCGAGGGGCTGGTTTGGAATCCCTCCTCCCAGAAACGTCGGCACGTTTTTGTTCATCCCGCAGAGAAATGTAAAGAAATGCGAGACCCAGAAGAAGTGGGAAGAGAGGCGATGGCGTGCAGCCTCAGGTCACTGCGCCAGTTCTTGCCCAAATCCCACCACTCCCGCCCTCATTCGGTACCTTGCCAAGTAAAGGACTATTAAGTCTTACCCACACAACTGAAAATTTCTGTTTTGCAATACCCTTAGTTTAATTCTCTATGATCAATAATTCAGTTTTCATAATTATTCATCTTCTATCTAAAGCAAAAAGCTTTCACTTAATTCGCTTTCAAATTTATACTTTTTTGGTGCAATTACTGCCTTGAAACCTACATCAGCAATGCTCAAAAGTCTTAAAAAAAAAAAAAAAAAGCCGTTAGAATTTTAGTCATGTACCAAAAGAAATATTACACAAAAATATTTTCTTGCTTTATCTCTACAGTTCCTGAAAAACTGCGTCTTGTGGACTTGGATACAAATGTACTGGAGAAACCAAGACCTCAAATGGCCACCGTCATCTGTAACAGCCTATATACATGTTATATACATATGACTGTTTGAGCGCCTGTATTCATGAATATGTACAGTCTACATACTGCACAAAGTTCATTTGTTTGAGGTTTGGGGTTTTTCTAAACTCTTTTTTTTTTCTTTTTTTTAAACTACTGTCAGAAACAAGGGAGAAAAGCCTTGTGGTGGCACAGAAGACGTGTCGTTACTGAATTTAGTCTTACCCCCCCTCCCAGTGCCACTGCTCATCGGCCATGAACTGATTTTGCAAATCTGTCGTTCGACACAATAATTTCTACACTTTTTCTTATTGCATTTGTACATGTAACAAATCGGTACAAATGTTTACAAGAAAATTTAAAGTTCATTGATACAATGCCTTTTCTGACGGCCATAACTGGTTACTAGCCAACTCTGTAGTTTTTTAGAGAAATTTTTAGCTGAACTTGGAAAAATAGGAAATGTATTGTAGCTTAAAATAAATGTACATAATATACAATATATATATTTATACACATGTGTATGTCTACATACACATATATTGATATAACATTTAAAGTAATGTTTAGTTTTGATCAGTTCTCTGAGTGCTGGGACTACCTGGCAAATAAATCTAGAAATGGAATCTGTCCACAATTAAATAATCATCTCCACAACTTAGAAAAATATACTTTTACTAAATAAGGTTTAAATTAACTGATCTATGGGTATAGCATGGAGGAAAACCGTTTCCAGACTCTGGCATGATTAAATCTGAAAGAACCCAAGCTACAACAAACCGGTAACGAACGCTGCCCCGCAGCCAAACACAAAAAAGCACAGAAATACAAGCTGCTGCTGCTGCTGCTGCTGCTGCAGGCACCGTGTGTGGCACCCAAACCCGCTCCGGTTCGGTCACCTCTTATAAAGGCTGAGTTTTACTCTGATACACGTCACCCACCCGACCTCACGCTCTGTCATTTACGGCCCACCCCAGCCCCGCAGCGCCGGCCGCCTTCGCGACGCACAGCACGTGCTGACTGATGTGGGCAGCTCCTCACCGCCACGCCACTCTTTGCCTTGAGAGCTAACCCACGATCACGGTCCCTAATTTAGCGACTGGGAGGGACCATTAGTACTTGAGCTTCACCATACGGATTTTGATCTACTGCATAGGTAAATACAGTATAGCAAAACATACATATATATGTGTGTGTGTATGTACATATACATACACACACACACACGTGTGCGTGTGAGTATGTGTACATCTCTATATAAAAAGTTTTATGGAGCTACGTGTAGTAATGCGATATACCATGGTATCCTGCATACGTTATCTGATTATTTTTTTTTAAAAAATATATAGGCACCAGAAATAAGTATATAGAGCAACCTTTAAAAATTAAAGTCAAATCAGTGGACAAGAACTTTGGTAAAGCTTGTCAATATTTATTTTTTTTTAAATTCAAATACAGTCAAAGTCTATCAGTTGCCATCACCCTCTTCACAAGAGGAAAGTGCATGTTTTTTGTTCCTTTTTTCTAAAGAAAATTATAGGTAAGGTGGGGCTTAACGATTCAAGACAACTCTGAATTAAATGTTTACGTTTTTCCAAAGATTACTATCTTTCTGACGGAATGAAAGCTACATAGAGTTCTTGTCCCATGTGTATTTTATTTATCGTATGCATATATATATAAATATATATATATATGTATGTCTTTGTTTATGTACCTGTGTGTGTATATATACATCCACACACTTTTAACATGAGAGAGGAACGTGTTTTTCTCCGCTTTGCATGCAGAGACTTACACATTCCTCCCTGTCTTGTACCCTGTGCAGTATAAGCTCTAGTGATGAGGCCAAACAAAAAGACATAGTTCACCACAGTATATTAGTTTATGTAGCAAAGTCATATTCAAGCAAGTAAAATAAAGCTCTGTATTCCAAACTTCTTTTCCTTTACATTTCTCATAAAGAAAAGGAAGGAAAAGGAAAGAGGGGAGGGAGTGGGATTATGGCAGTAGCATTGAGGCAGTGGCACGCGTGTGCGTGCGTGTGCGGGCGTGCAAGCACACACAGGCACGCACGCACATACACATACACACACAAGTGCACAGAGAGCAGGGCTTTGGTTGACAAATGCAGATTGTCCAGAGAAGGTGGATGCATAAGTAAGGAAGACTCTACAGTGATGCAATTGTATCTTTTGTGTTTGCACGGAGTGAGAAAACAAATTCAATTGGGGGGGCGGGGAGGGGAAGAAGCAAAGACCTCTTTTTAGGTCCCTCATCAGTGAGAGCATACTCAGTATGCTAGAGAATTTATCTGAAACCTTTTAAATCAAGGCCTCTTTATTACAAAAATAAAAACGAACAAACAAAAAAGTATGAGAGACGACAAGATGCTGAAGTGTCACTCCAATCGTCCCTGCAGAGAACAATTGCATCCCATTTATTATTCATTCTCTTCTCTCATTTCTACGATGTCTGTCATTTCCTCTGTGTGAGGCATGTCGGTCATTGCAGAGTCTTCACCTTCTGTAGCTGCTTCATTCTCGCTCCGCTTCTTTTTCTAGATTGAAACAAGCATTCAGAAACCTATCAGTAAGTTGTGCCTGAACACAGTCCTAAAAACTTTGGGTACTGGAAGAACTGATGTGCAAATAATGAGTTGTTTTTTTAGTATGTTATTAAGACCTAGAATATTTGTGTCATATTCATGGCTCATCACTAATAAAATGCCTTAACTTAGAAGGTTTCTATAACCTTCCTGGGGCTCAGCTTTCTCCTTTCTAACATAAATGCAACAATAGAGGCATTTCTTATGCTAAGCAACATCCAAAACAGGCTTCAGCATGACTGGAGGGAAGAGAGCATCTGGAACCTTTTACATCACAGACTTTTTATTAAAAAAAGGTCAACAGAAAAGCAAACAAAACATGAGAGAAGATAAGCTGCTCTAGGGGGAGAGAGAGAGGTGGCAATCCAATTTCTCAAATGTCAAACTTCAGGAATTTTACAAGATGTGAGCATTCTGGCTTTTCTTGGTAATGCTGATCCACTATGATCCCCCACCCCACCAGGGCCAAGTAATATTAGAGTATTTTTGGCTAGCAGGAGCAGGAGGACATTCAAGAGTCCTATGATTCATCCAGGATGTCCTGGATTAGTAAAGCTAAGAAGCATTCAGCCCCACTATACAACAAGTAGAAGCATCTGTTCCTTATTATCCATTTCTCAGCAGGCTGACTCGTTTTACAGAAAGCCCTTTTACAGCTGACAAAAAGTCCCCCACAGGTATTATTGATTCAGCTGAGTTGGGCATATCAGAGTTTCAAGACTGCAGAGGTGTCTACACAATGTTTGATTTGCAGCTCTCAAATGCAGCTCTTTTATTACCACTGTAGGTGAAAACAAGTTGGTGTATACAGCTACTGGTTGGCTCTGCCACCGTCACATTGGTTGTTGAGATGATACTGTCAGCTACACGCTAATTCTGGTAAGGGAATAAATTACATTGGCACAGTTATTACTACTACTACCTGCACTCATCACTGCAGAAAATTAAGAACCATGTCCCTGGCCAGAAATGCTCTATGACCTACTACTGTAACAAACAAGCAATGAGGAGGTTTGTCCAAACAGATACATGTTGTGAAACCACAGGCCAAGAACAGCCATTTCAAGAGTCTACAGGTATCACTCATTGGTGCTCAAGAAAAACATGACAGACTAATCGTGACTGAGATCAAAGTCTTCTGCTTTCTTATGAACCTTGTACACTTTGGTCTATTGCCGTAGCCTGCACTGTTAATACAGTTACTATGCCATCTTCCGTATTTTTTTGCTAAAACCAGAAGTGGTAGGCACCTTCACTTGACCTTTAGTAAGAAATCTAATTTAAAAAAAAAAAAGTAAATGCATAGATTAAACTTTCTGCTCCCATCTACAGAGTTCTTTTGCATCGTGGAATGATGTACAAACCACGCTGTTTCTGCTTGCAGTCGGGCCTGCTGCCCTACACAGTGACTTGAACATGTAACTGAAGGGCATAGCACACAGGTACTGCGATGTACCCAGTCACCAAGCCAATACTTATCCCATGTTTGACTTCATTTAGTGAAATGTCCTTTGAAATCCATGTACTGCTACTACTCTATACATGCAGGATTGTAGTGTGTGAAATCTGTAAAAGTATGCCTATGAGAAACTGTCGCCTGTTTAAGTATTTGTAAGCTCTTATCCTCTACTGCTGCAGGAGTATGTCTTGTTTTAAGCCACTTTTTTAGACGGAAAAAAAATAAGCAACTGTACTTTTTGTCCATTTCCAGCAGAGCTGGTTTTATAAAGAAATAAAAGTATACCTATACATATACATATACAAATACATATACATACACATGTATTACTCATCCAATATGCATTACTCATCCAAGCTTATTACCTGTGTGTATATATATACAAATACAGGTAATAAGCTTGGATGCGTGATTCCTATGTCTATGTAAAGAAGCTATGTTGTACTGTAGTAGCAAATCTACAGCGCAAAACAGGTGGTGGTAAGGAGATGAAATCCATGATACACGTTTTGAGTCCCATTAGCAGTTGGAGGGCACCTTTTGGTTTTATTTCAACCCGAAGAATTCCCAAGTTGCACACTCGCGAGACTGCATGGGGAAGCACACGAAATCCTCAGTAAGTGAGGATGCCGTGGAGTTGCATTTCAAAAGTATACTCTCCATCTGAACTAAAATCTGCTTTCACCAGATCCCGCAGAGCCTAATGCTTACCTGTTTCCGATAGACGTAGCAGGCTGCTATTGCAACCATGGTGGATTCTCCTACAAAACCAGCTAGAAGGGATCCTACTCCAAGAGTGGCTCCATGAACTCTGTGGGCGGCATAAAAAGAAAGTAGTCATGGTTATGTGAGAATGCATGATTCATAATTATATTTTCACTGGCATATAGAATCAATCTGTTGTTAGAAATATTTCCTTCAAAGACATAATGCACTGGCAAAGAGAATAGCTGGTATTTTAAAGGACTTTTCTTGTTTCTTAATGGCTTCACTGTTCAGTAAAAGAAACACATTCTGAATCAAATTATGGACTAAGAATTTAAAGTCTTGTACAGAGTGCTGTAGAATTATTTAACTTAGAAACAAGACAGTCTTCATTTAGCTTTCTTAACAGTGCATTTAATAGAATGGAAATAAATTCCCTTTAGGACACATTTTCGCCTCTGGCATGTGCGTATTTTTTCAAAAGGGTCATCATTACCATGTCTGCCTAGAGCAAAGTCACACTTGTAAATTTGTACATGTTTCTTTTCCAGATATTGACACTATTTAGGCTTCACATTACAGTTAGTATTTGGGGAAAATGTTCTGAGATACGCAAATACAGTTATCAAGTGACAGGAAACAGGAATGAAGAGGAAAGCAAACTCATCAGCTCTGTGGAGAGGAGAATGATTTACCCCAAGTAAGGCAGCACAATGAGACTAGCGATGAGGACGATAATCCGCAGCACTGAGCTGGGTGCCAACACAAATGTCTTCTTTAGAGTCATCAGCCAACCAGTCAAGTGCGCTCTGACAGTCACTGTTCATAAACAGGGGAAGGGGAGGGGATGGGGAGAAAGGGAGGGGAGAGTAGTAAAAACAGTATCAGTCATTTTTCCTGCAGAGAGCACTGTTCAGAAATAACCATGGTGAAACTTGTTTCTGGTAACTTTGCATACTGAGAAACCCTACTAGAAACGAAGCAGATCTTGTGTCCAAATTGCTTTAATATACTGATTTTTTTTTGGGGGGGAAGCCAGTTATGGACAGCAATCCTTCCTAAGAGCTGTTCTTTCACAACCAATTTATTAGACGGCCCATTCTGTTTTGTTCATTAAAAAACAACCTGTCCCCTTCCCTAAAGAGAAATCATACCAAGGAAAATTTTCTATCTATCTGCTGTGTGGCATACGGTGTAACAGCTAGGCACAAAAAAAAGTATCTACATGTACATGTACCTATTCTTACATTTGGAGTTTACCTTTATTACAAAACTGTCTTGTCATCTAAGCAGAAAACACTACATGATGTAGCACTTGATTATGGAAGTTCGAAATTTTTTGAGGGGAAACATTTTGGTTATTGCTGTCAAGCTTGTCTCTCTCTTGATAAGGGCATTAACTTTTATTCTATATTGTTTATGCTCTGATGATACCTGAGAGTGCCACTGAGTCTGGCAGCAGAAGGGGAGACTAATGGAGGTGATATTACTGTGGAACTGCTCTTAGATGCTATTCCAAACAGTCTGTTTCAGTCTTGGCACGCGTGTATCACTACTGCCATTCATGTGTGTGTTCTTGGTCAGCTACAGTAGGCTGAATTCAGACTTTTGACAATCAGAAATCTGCCTAATGACACGCTGCTCACTGCTCCTACTGCAGCATTTGTCTCGACTACCGATGTAAATAGTCTTGGTCTGCACCAGCTTCAATAAAAAGCATATTACTTATGCTAAGCATGCATTCAGCCACTCTTGTTATATACAGCCATGTCAGGGTCTATGACCATGCCTCAAGGTTAGTTTGGTTTTAAGGTTATAGATTGTTATTTTCTTATTTTTTTACCTGGAACTGGAAAGAAGGAGAAGATGCGCAAAGGAACAACACACAGCTCTGCAAAAGCGAAGTCTACTCCAATTATGTCAACTAATATCTTCTCTGACACGTTTGGCGTCCAAAACATCACAAAACAGAGCTAGAAAGAATAAAATTAAGAAAAGTTTGTATTTCAGAAGGGAAACACAATAAAACACATAACCTCTTGGTCTAAAATATTTGTTTACTCTACTGATGGTTATTTTTGGTATTAAATGAAGGAAGAAGATGGATACAAAGTCATAAAAATAAGTTTGCTTTTCTACAGTGTTCAGGGATCTATAGCATGCAATGATTAAGGTTTTAATCATCACTAAGACAGATGTATTTTATGATTAACTTCAATCACTTAATTTAACCGTTCTCCTATGTTTCTGCCTCTTTGCACATAGACTGAGGAAAGAAAATAACAAAACTTACATGTGAAGCAATAGTCCCGACTCAACAGTTTATGAAGTAGTCATAAATAAAAATGACATGCATGCCAATCTAACGGAATATTTGCTGGACTTGGATTCTACCAATTCAAATGTTACGGTTCAGCCTGATTGTGTACATACGAGAAGCACGTCAACTTCAGCAGCAATTCCTACTTTTCAGGCTCCTCACATACCAAGACTGATGAATATAGAAAGCACTATGGTGCCTGCAAATGGTTGTACTTGAAAGGTCTAATTGCTACAAAAACATTAAGACACTTGATTTTTACAGTACTTGCTCTGTTAAGACACCCATACTCCTGAACAGATTATCAAATGTTATAGTAACTAAAGATTTGAAGTACTCCAAGACCCAGAGGCCTGACCTAAATCTAAGATTAGGGGTTTAAGCGTGCTGTTGATACTAGTAGTTTTAGTATGTAATATGGCTGATACCAAGGCAAAGGTGTTCAGCATAGTCCTACAGACACGGTGCCCTCAGGTCACAAATCTGCCAGGTCTTGTTATTTTAAAGAATGTGCTATTTAATCCACAGGTGAATGTAAAACTTCGATAAAAAGCCCCAGACAAATGGTGCAGACAAAGTACGTGCTGTTTGGTCAGTCCCTACACGTTCAGACGGCTTTTAACGCTAGTCTTTGAAGTCCTACCACCTCCAAGGCAGCTGGGATTTCACTCTCATTCTTTGGTTGTGTGCCAGAGATTGTTCCTTCTGTTTAGCCTATGAGTACCCAGACCACAGAAGTTTCACAAAGTCCGTGACCAAGTGGCCTGTGGGAGGTCTCGCGTTCTGACAGTCTGTGGGGTGAACAAAACACTTCACCTTCCTGCAAAAAGGTTCATCTTCAGTTTTCTTCCCCACTTCTTATGGTAGGAACCACTATTTATTTTTCACAATTGAGAGTTTTACTTGACTAATTTGATGCTGTCTTGCGGTGTATCTCCATCACCTATATAGAGCTTAATAAGTGGAGGAAGGTAAGAGCAGAAGACAAATAAACTGAGCATGGAGGTTTTCCTGCTTTAGCCAGCACACCTCTCTCCCTGCCAAACTACTCGTACAGGGTACAAGTGACGCAGAGGGGACAATCCAGAGCAGAGAAGGTTGTGTGGTGGAGACTCCAATTATTAAAAAGTAACTGTACAATGACAGAGCAAATTCTTTCATTGTTGCAGATGTCATTAGGCAGGCTGCAGTGACTTTTACTGCAAATGACCTGCAAAGCAGCCATACAGGTCATATTTTGGCAAACCCTTCTTCAAAGTCCAATAAACAAAGTAAGATGCAAAGATGTCCACTCTTCAATTACAATTTGCTGTTTTCAGGAAAGCAAAGACTTTTATGCTGCTTGTACTGCACGATGCCATTAGCATCCTACTGAGCAGTATAGTTACTGCTCAGTAACTATGTAATAGCAAGATCCCATACATTTATGCTAACAGAAGTCTGCCCACTGCAAGCAAAAGGCAAATACAGCAGTCTTTCCTTCTTCAACAGCCGCTTGAAAGAGTACTCTAACATGGTTAGACTGACAAGTGACCAAAAGCCTTGTTTTCAGTCCTGTTCTCTTTGAAGTTAAACTTTGTTTCTGGCCTTAATAAGAACAGACTCAATCTCCATCCAGCTCCTAGGGGAGTAAGGTCAGTTTGCAAATCAGGGGTAATGACTTACACCCAGGTGGTATGCAGTCATTCCTCCTCAGCTGTTGCAAACTGCCACGTCCCCGCTCCCCTGGATCAGCAGAGAGTCAGTGCTGATAAATGGCTTCAAAGAGCAGTTCTTATATAGCAGCTGGTGGGTACAGACAGCAGTGATTGCTAAGCTCAAGAATAAGCAGTTTGAGGAGCTGAGGCGTGGCAGCAGCAGGGCCTTCTATTTCTGCCTCAGCGTGTTTCCATCTTTTGGTTGCAATATTGATAACTAGTTTCATTCTGCAAAGAGATTTCTCTCTGTCAACTTATGAGCAGATGATATTTTCATTGCTCACAGGGGACAAAGCTGCAGGAAAAGAAATTAACACTTCTCATCGTGCAAGCCCTCTGCAATTTAATTTCTAGAGCACTTGCAACTTGGGAAGTTTCCATATTATTTCAAAGACAAGTTCAAAATGTAGTATAAAAAACCCAGGCTCTACTTCAGGAAAACAGTAACACCTTTTCACCTTTGCAGGTTTAGTATTTTGGCTACCAATTCTATTACAGATGAGGTATACTGAAAATAGGATGAAGTCTTAGCTTTTTTGTGATGCTGAGTGGTCTGCATGATGTTTGTGATTACCTCAGTTAAAGGGTGAGGACTGATCAGAAAGGAGGCTGGAGAAGATGGTAACAGATTAAATTATGCAAGTAGTCCAGTGAAACAGGGAGCATGGCACACACAGTTAGAGACAGGATCTACTCAGGAAAGATTTTAGGAAATAGATTTACCTATAGTACATCTCCTATCTTTCTTTTACTTAAAAGAAAGTTTGTTTCTCCCCTCCCCTTTTACGTCTTTCTGCATGTGCCTGCAAGGTTAAAAATAGAATAAATAGGCTTGGGTAGGGTTACAGCTATACCTTCATTTACCGTAATCAAGAGGTGAAGATGAAACAGCAACAGCTTCCATACAGGCTAGCAACACGCATGTGTAATGGAACTGCAGCTTCAGGTTGCAATTGCAGTGGGCTGCAATGGCTATATACAGTAATGAACGTTGCACTTGGCAACTCTGCTGAGGCTGAAGCATTTTAATGATTTGGAAGTAAGGACTTTTTTATGCTTTGGGAGTACGGATTTTGCTTGTGGAATTCTAGCAACAGAGTTGATTTGATTTTTATGTTATCTTATGGTATGAGTGCAGCATGATATTAAAGGATAGTTTCGTTAAAGCCTTTGATCATTTAAATGGAACTTCAACTGAGCAGTGATGAGCACTTTAAAAATACAGGAAAACTGAAGATGTAAACAGGAGAGTAGAACACTACAGGGAATCTGCAGGCCCGAATAAAGACGGTAGTATTTATTATGGTGGTGTTATCTCTGTATAAGCAACAGTAGCCTAAGCATTTCTGAAAGTGTTTTAATCATTTGAAATGAAAACTGGGTAACGTGTCTTTAACTGATCTACAGTAGTCAAATTTGAAGGACTTTATTAGATACGCCAATAACAGCAGTTATCAAGAAAATCAGCACAGCTGTACTAGATCAGACCAAAGCTCCAGCTAGATTAGTACCATCTCCCTGCTAAAGGTCACTGGGGGGGTTGCCTCAGGAAAGGGCACAAAGAGCAGGGCAAGTGTGGAGTAAGAGATGCGCGTCCCTGGCTGCGTGGTCTGAGCGGCTGGCAGTGGCAGCTTCAGGAGCTCTCAGTAACTGTGGTGCACCTTCATCTCGTGCAGCATTATGTTCTGCATACAAAATATCTAATATTAATGATTTAATTTTTTTTTGCAATCCAGCTGTGCATTCAAACAGTAAAAAAACCCACCTCTCACTTGTGGCTTAGACACTCTCTGTAAGTAGGTGTGCTTACTTTCTCAGCTAGCAAACTCAGTGCCTAGGCATATTAAAAGGTTACACATCAAAAACTTCTGCTGTCGACAAGCCTGAGAGAATGGCGGGGAAAGTACCAAACTGCCAGTGCTCACTCCAACTTCTCTTTAATCTCTTTTCTTAAGTACACTTCATGCATTTGACTTTCACAAATGACTGTGACGAAAGACTGTTCACGAGAGTTTGTTTCAGATGCTGTGTGTGAGTTTGAACGCCATTAGTTCTTGAAAGCTAACAGACTTTTCATAGGCTCTGCGTCTCCTGGAAGCTATTTCCATTTATTCTGGTTGCTGACAGGGATTACTAAACCTCAGAGACCCACTGCGTAATGCATTATAATACATTATGCTAACAAAGGCTATTATCATGTGTATAGTAATCTGCAGGGTGCTAGACCAATTTGCTTTTAGGCGCTTGTAGAAAGCTGCCTGTCTTTTGGGACGTTCATTGATAAATATAAAGCACAAAAGAGTATTCCAGCGAGCTATGAACAACAGTACAGCATTTCTAGACTTCAGTGCAGTCTCCAGTTAGAAGAAACACTGGCTGATCACAAAGACACGGTATGGCTCTATGTTCCTCAGAAAGAAGCTATGGAATCCAAAATGGGTGTTTTTAAAAATGGGTTAGACACATACCAGCTTGCAATGAGACTGGAACAACAGATTTTACCATGGGGAAGTGTACTGTTAACCTGTTAAAGGTTATTCTGTGATGAAATACACTTCATATTTTCTTCCTGCAAAACAACTCTCGGTAGATGTTTCCTATCATTTGTTGAACTTGCTATGTTTGCAGAAGTTATGGCTGTCCAAGAGAGGTGTTTTACCCTCAAAATATTGTTCTATGTATGTATTGAGGACTGCATCTTAACTAATTTAACCCATGCCTTGTTCATGACCTCTCTATGCCCATTTATGCTATGCGGTGCCCAGTGAGGGCAGAGGAAATCTACTTCACACCTTATTATACATCTCAGCTTTGAATTGCACCTCAGATCTTTGGGACAGTATCAGTTAAGTTTATCACTTTTATTAATAAGGAAGAATATAATTCATATGATTTTGCCTTTTGAAGAGTGCAATAAACAAATCAAAAAAGTTGCTCAAGTCTTACGCGGTCCAACCTCCTGATATGCCAAACATCTCCATGGCCTCCCGCTTTCTCACATAAGCAGAACTTCCACAATTCTGTGTGCTTTCAGAGCTTGTATCACGCTTACAAGATGAGCTAATCTCACAGATAATGTTTCTAAGTCAAAACAATATCTTGTTCTAACTTGCATCAATATGAAAAACTGAAATTGACTCCTCTGTTCAACATTCTATTTTGCAAGGTGTTGGAAAAAAAAATTGTTGAATTTGTTAGGGATGTTTTTATGGCTATTCCAAATCCATAACTTCATTGACGTTGAAAATTTAGTTCTCTAAATGACTCTGTAGTACTGGGGCTTGCCACTCAAAAACTCACTCTAGCATCTTAATGTTAAAGGAAACTGCACTTCTGTATTTTTATGAAGAAGAATAAAAGTAGCAACAGTTTTGAACTGTCAACTACTAGTACTGAAACTACAGAAATAGTTATTAGTTACCCCCCTTTTCAGATTACAGTTGGAGTTGTTTTCTATGTTGACTATAGCTGCACAATAGAATACAAATTCCTAATACCTCCTGAAGCACTCATTCCACTATGCAGTCTCTCAAGTAGTTGAGCAACATGGAAAATGTTTGACAGGGTTCTTATGAAGGAAGGATATCCAACTACTCATCAATTTACACAAATAAAGGATTTTGTGTTTTATTGTGGACCAAGAAATCAAGAAGTCTAGGTTTTATCATAAAGACATTATTCCCTGTTGATAGGAAATCACATGTGAGTTTAACATGAAAATAACCGAGTGAAAAACTTGTTGCATTAAGACTCAGGTTTTTTTTTGTTTTTTTTTTAAGGACACTGCTATAAACAATCATAAAGTTCTTTGGAAGCTGTGGAGGAATTGCTGGGCATGGTACGACACTGAAGGCCAGCCTCACTGGCTTGCTATGGAAGCTTGCTGGATACCACAGCCTGGCCCGCAGCAGGATGGACCTGCAGAATCCTATGCTACCTTTGCTGTAAACCACGAGAGACAGCGGTCTTTCCACAGCCACCCCAGTTCTGGCAGTTTTGCGGAGCTTTTGATATACAGCCTTTGAGACAAAAAATAAAAATGTGATGAGCCTAAATGGAGGCATTGAAGGTTCCCACAGACTGACGCTCTGTTGGGATGTCATGATGATGTGATCATGTGTCCTGTAATTCTGAAGCGGACAGAAAGTAGGTCCTTTTCTTCTGTGGGAAATGTACGGTTTTCAAGACCAGACTGCCCAAAGCCCCAGAGAACCTGCCCTGACCTCACAGCTGACTCTGCTCTGAGACAGAGGGTAGACCTGATGAACTCCTGTGGCCCTTCCAACCTGAATAATATCCTGTGATCCTGTGAAGCAAAGGGCCCTAGGTCTGTGTGCAGTAAAAATGTCAGACCGCAGTCCTATTTGAAAGCAGCTTATTGTAATGCTGATGATTTGAATCACAAGGACACTCTCTTATAGCAATTATCCCTCAGGCACACACAAGTCAGTATAGATTTCTCTGAACTTTGTGTTCTGCGAAGGGTGGTGTAAAGCTGAAAACAGCTGTCATAAAATTTGTCAAGCAGCAGGGGGAGCAAAAGAAACCTCAAGCCTGCCTGCGGGAAAACTCCCAAACTTCACATCTTCTCATGAAATAATTGGTTTCTACAGATCTAAGTCTCCCCATGCCTCCCCCAGCTTTCCTTATACTTCAGAGTGCCAGAGCATGACGTTCTTCAGAAACAAAGCTCGGTCCAGCAGCTGCAGAATACGCTGACTCTCTGATAGCATTAACGTGATGCCACATCTGCTTTCTCATCAACTGCTGCTGAAAATACTTAGGTGGTATTTTTCAGTCTGGGTTGGGTCACTGCCTTGTTTAAGATAGTCACTATATCTCCCCATTGAATTATGCTGCTTTATTTTTTAGAGAAAGCAGGTTATTTTAATGAGTACAGCCTCACTTTAAAAAAGCTCGAATAAACCAATGCTGGCAGATTCCTAGGCTCTCTGTGAAAACTGACGACTTCACAACTTTCTTCTGTCCTGAGTTTTCTGCAGCCCTTCCCGCTTCCTCTTGCGATTACAGAGTTATAGCAGAAACATGCTTTAGTGACAATTTTTGACCCTTCCTCTTCTGCTTGCTCCAGCCACTCATGCAGAATAGACCCTTTGTATGAAACGTGAACAATCACGAAGGAGACATCAGTCTCCACCTCACTGGAGCAAACAGAAATCCTTTGTTCCGGGACAAAGGCTCAGTGCGGTACCGCGGATGGGACAAGGCCCTCATGAGGTTTTTATAAAGTCAGCCTCTCGTGCTCCAGCATCTTCCTGAGCAGGCAGGAATGCTTCCACTCGTGTCTGAAATAATTTTTACTGAAGCCGGAACTAAACTTCACCCTAAAAAGGCAAAAAGCTTCCCAAGCAATTGTCTGCCAACATGTCATGTTCCAATAGTTATTTTTGTGCCAGCAGCCTGAAGATAAAAAAACAATCTGGGAGTTCAGAGACAGGCAAAATCAAAGCAGTGAAAACAAACTCATCCATTGGATGGGTGGTATTATTCTAAAAGCTGTCCCTGGCACCCATATATGTACAACAGTAAAGTATAAAGAATGTGGATTTAGTCCGAAAAGTTAATGCTGTTTTTTTTAAAAAATGTGAATATCCTAGCTAGGAGTTCTGAAATCTCCTTAATACAATGAGGCTGTAATGAAGCCATTGATGAAATAAGATTGGGGAGTGTGGGGAAAATCTCTCCCTCTTTTTTTATTTCCTTCTTTTGTATACTCATGACAGATAATGACACTGAACTCAAGTCACCCAGGGAATTCCAGATACTGGCACTGTTGGCAGTCAGCTTTGTGTCCTCTGAGAGGGACTGATTTCTTGCCACGACATTTCTTCCTGTGGATTTTACTGCCTCTCAGTCCTATTATCCCATGACTCTAATAAAGCCCAGTTGTAACCTTTCGTAATAAAGCAATGCAGAAATGTAAAATAAAGAAAGCCAATAAAAGATAGGAAAACATGAATGAACCTTGAATACAAATCCAATGGCCTCTGCAATGGCTTTAACTTTTGGCTGCTTTTTGACCTGTGACACTGAATGTCACAGGCATATACGGTGGCTGCAGAACATGGCTCCTATGCACGTTTCCCTCCATTCATCTTTCAACTTGGGAGGAATCACAGAATCATGGAATTGCCTAGGTTGTAAGGGACTTTTCAGATCATCTAGTCCAACCATCAACCTAACTCTGACATAAACCATCACTAAACTATATCGCTAAGTACTATGTCTACCGATCTTTTAAATACCTGCAGGGAAGGTGCCTCAACCACTTCCCTGGGCAGCCTGTTCCAATGCTTAATAACCCTTTCAGTGTAAAATTTTTCCCTAATATCCAGTCTAAACCTCCCTTGGTGCAACTTGTGGCCATGGAAAGCTAAATAATGCTATACGGTACTTCGGTTCTGAAGAAAATGCAGTTCGTGCTGTTTCTTAAAGCCAATTTCTAGCCATGCCTAAGCTCTTCTTTGTTATAAAAAGGTACTCCTGAAAGCAAGCAACAAATACCAGGAATGGAGGGATACACTGCAGTAGCTACTCTGAGTCTGAAGCTCTTCAGCACTGCACAGGGGGAATTAATTGTTCTCACAAGCAGAAAAGGAGATACTCAAGGAAAATCTCCTGTTGAGGAGGGCTGTAAGCACGACCTTGGACTGGGGAGGATGAACTACCGCTTTAATCTGGATGAACTGGACAATATACCATAAAGTACGATTGCTTTCAATTTGGTGGAAGGGGAATGAGGGTAGGCAGTATTAATCTATGATTTGATATTGTGTGATGCATTGCAAAATTTCAATTATTATTCAAATTCTAAAGTTCCATAGTCAGACTTAACTTCTTTAAAAAACAAACAAAAAAACACACAAAAATCATATAACCTTGGTTAGCTTTAGAAAACAACAAAGGCTTGCCCTACTTAATGCAGCAACACAAGCTACTTTAAGAAACTTGGCTCCTGAATAATATTCCATTTATAAATTCTAATGCAGTGGCTGGTAACTGATGTGCTGGAACTACAACGCTGCAGAACCCTAGCTCATGTCCCTGGCCACGTTTGTTAAAACACCAGCATCTCAAAAACTGAAAAGCATTATTGCCATCAGAAGTCATGTTACCTTTTTGATCCAGAATTCAAATTTGGGTTTCTACAGAGTAACTTAGCATGTGCAATGTTATAGTTTGAGCATATGAACACCGATAAGATCACAGATTTCATTGTTTACATGAAAGAAACCATCATGATGAATCCTGTTTTACATGGTGTGACTAACCTGTTTCCTCTAGTAAGGCAGAGATGCTACAGCAGCCAAATCCTCAAGATAGAAGAGATTAATGCGGTGATTAATGCGGTTTATAACTGGGTGTCATATTGCATTCCCTTTTTGCAGGAAAGATGTAAAGTATCGGAAAGGCCAAGGAAGCTAAAGTACAGCTTCTCCTTTTCAGACCCTGATGCTATTTCTTCAACCATGAGTCACAAGTTTATGAAAAAATGAGGCTTTGTTAACTTCAGTCCATTTGTAACTACTTGTTCAGCTGCTGGGCTCTCCCGCACTGTCACTGTGCAAAGACTACATCTTTGGCTCTCTCTCTAGCATTAAATATGCTCGTATGTCATGCCCCCTTTCCCAAGTCCCAGCTTGGCCCTGGTGGGCCATCTTCCGAATGTCTGCCATCAGTCATCCCTACGAGAGTTGAGATGGGCGAGTGGGAAGGTTTCAGCATTGCATGCAGGTCAGGAATAAAGCACAGAGAGGAACACCTAAATTATGGATCTCAGAAATCACCACTTTCCTCTGAAAACGCTTTCTTCAGCTTGTGAACTAAGAACCAGCATTAGCAGCCTGGAACATATACAGCTATCAAAGCTGTAAGAGTTGTAATAACTGGGTGATTTTCTCAGGTGGCAACCCTCTCTCAATACAGGCACCTGTGGCATCAGTCACAAGGAAATGGAAACAGTACCCCTTGCTTTTTCTTGTTCCCCTTTCCAGCATCTGAATCACTTGAAACCATGGGGATGAGGTAGCAGATACTTGGATGAAGGTCTTTTAAGTGAGAGTGAAGGCGGAATAACAGAGTAAAAGCCCTGATAGTGTCTTGCATTGGTGAGAATTTGCAAATCACTTTGCTGTACTCTAAGTTGATCTTTACCAAACTTCATCTTAAGTATGTACACAGAAACCTTCTCATTCTGTTTGCTAAAATGCATGAAGGTGATGGCATAAATTCTAGTATTTCTTTAGTTTCTTGGTAGCTGACAGTCTAATATTGATTTCACAGTAGTAGTGGTAACTCACCTTATTTTCTTTAGGAAAGTGGAAAAAAATTAACTACATTTTTGTGAAAGTATGTTCACATATACTGCTTGTGGCAAATTCTGTTTTAAAATACTTCTTTGCACACCCTCTGGCTACACTGAATCCTCCTGAGGCACCTAAAAATTAAAGATAATTCCCTCTCAGGTCCTGAATGCAACTTACGGTCTCTCAGCCTTGAAATAAGACCCTTCAGGTGTTTGGTCTCCGAAGATGGGAACAAAGTAAAGCGCATGATACTTTTGTAGGTATTACAACTCATTAAGTGCTTTCATGGTGGCTAAATGTCAGCCTGCGTGGGATTCCAGAAACCAACTGGCTGACACGCAGCAAGAGTTGCCTACAGCATGGAACTGCCGTGCAGTTGTATCACGCTACTGACACTCCTCTTCTGCCTTCAAAAGGCTTCATCGGTGAAACAGGAACACGCTCCTGGGCGTTTCTGAATAAGCAAGCCTAAGTCATATTATCCTGAACGCAAGCTAAGGATGCCTAGTATGACAGCAGTCAGTCTTGCTGCGAAGATGCAAAGAATTCTTCAACTTCTCTCCTTTACCAGCAATTGCTTTATGTTTCATTGCTTAGCAGGACAGCACAGCTGAAAGCATCAAATATATCATTGTCTTACATACGCAAGAAACTTTACTGTCTTATGCACTCAGGATACTTTGTCATGTGGAAAATTAACTCATAGGTAAATGCAGAAAGTGATATGAAATGGCATATTTATTAAACTAGACATTGAAAATTTGAGATCAAATGGGCCTACTGAAAACTGGATAGCCTCTGGTGACCCTCACAGGAAAAATCAGCTGCAGGACTGATGGCTGGGAAATAGTAAGATCTGCTGAGTTCAACTGGAAATTAAACTATCGAGGAAAAAATGTTTGGTAGATGGATAGCATCCCATAGAGTGGGAATATGTCAATAAACAAATGCTATTTCAATAATGTACTGAGTTGGTATGAATATTCTGTCTTCATTCATGTGGGCTCCAATTTTATCTGCCAGTGCTTACATTTCAGTGGCTGGTGAAGCCTTGCTGATCAACAGGACAGGAGAGTCGGCAGACGGTATCCACTTGGCAGTTCCAAGTTTGGCACAACCAAATCCAAAGCAGAGCACAAAAGCTTGGGCATCTGGAGCTGCCTTTTAAACAGACAAGGCTTCTCAGCCTGAATGAAACACGGCTACTTCGCTGCTTCTCTTCCACAGTGACTGGCTCTAGCTCTTACAGAATTAAGTAGCAAGCAGCAATTACTGAGTCTTGTATTCTGTAGTTTAATGCTTTTATATCAGGAATTTTCCCTGCTACACTGGCTTCCTTGTTCTTGACCATGATTTTCTTCTCATCTCCTAGGTGCTTGATGATTAATTATAGAAGATAACTAAGCAGATGATGACCAGAGATTAGGCAAATGATGGGATGTCTTGCAGTAAACTGTCATCAAACGGGACAGAGACTTTCCTCCTGCCTTCTTCAGGGTGAAACTGAATTATCCCATCAGAGGGACCCGGCAAAAGAAACCCTGTCACTCTGCAGCTCTCTCTGCTGTTTCAGGACTGTGATGGCATCCCTCTATTGAATCTTGCAAGATCAGTTAAAGAGACTACGGTCCCCAGCAGCCTGTTCCACTTTTCTGCCCATGGTTGGGGGGAAGTAAGAGATCAATAGGCGAACACGTTAAATGCTGCATCTTAAAACTTCCGATCATTATACTATAAACCCCCCCACTTACAATTAAATATAACTACACTCTGCATATGATGATTACATACTTATCAGATACATATTTATAATTACATATGCTACGCATTAATATGTAAGATGAACATAACTGCCAACTGATGGTAGCTTATGCGGCTGTGCTACAAGATGTAAGCACTGGTGAGCTGACAGAATGCCTGCCTGCTGCTCCTCCTAAGGGGCTGATAATGTCCAGCAAATGAAAGAAACAGACAGTTGCCAATAGTAACTCCTTAAACTACAGATGCTCATCAGCAGAAGCCCTTAGAAATCAATATGTGTTTTTTCCCCTGTCAAATGGATAAGTTCAGATATGAATCTAAATATCACATTCTGTTTACAAAAAAAGTAATATTGTATTATAGAATATAAAAAATGGCCTAACATATAATATAGAAAGTAATATTCTAAGTATTAGAAACATTTTAAAGCTATCATTAGACTCCTCAATTATGGACGAACCTGACTGTAAAGCAAATGACATTTTGACATGTATTGACACACACTTATTCAACTGTCAGGCTCAAACATATAAGCCAGTAAACTGACCAACTGTTTGCTCCTAAGCACATTAAATTTAAACTTTTATTGAGATTTAAATCTAATGTAGGTTACCTGGCATTTGAATTTGGTTACCACAACACAACTGATGATTATCAATTTGTTCAGCTTAAGTGCCTGAGCCTTCACTTTAGATGAAACTTCATGACAATGTTTGTTTTGTTTTTGTTTTTTTTTTTAAAAAGAGATTTACAGTTTTTACTAGTTTGTCTGTGGTTTGTAACAAGTAAATCTGAAATTTTGAAGCCTTGCAAAAACCACACACACACACATACACACTAGTGTAAATGTGAAAGCTTTCCCTCCACTCTTATGTTTCAGTCTCCTTTTGGGATAGAAAGAAATGAAAAATCATAGGGCAAACTTGAACATCTGGATTTTGTTTCTTAAGCCGTGTCTGCTAATTAAATATAAGATAGCATTCTACACAATTAGCTTCTCCCCTTAATCAGTCTGTTTATTCATGAAAACTGCTCCTTTCCTTGTTTGTCCGTAACTACGTCTCCATTTAAAAAAAAAAGCAAAGCAGCACTGAAATTCCTTTTATGATAGCACTGATGCTATTATACTTAAAGCTGGAAAGAGCTTTGAGCTATTTCTAATAGAACACATGTTAAAACTGAGGAGTACTGTGCAGCTTTCCTGCTGTACATTAACTTGGTGACAGACGGATGAACGTGGCGTGGTGTGCACAGCATGTCACCCTTGGCACCTTGAGCCTGTCTTACTGGTAAGGGAAAACCTGTTGTAATACATAAAGCACTCAAGAATATGAAGATAAAACTGGCCACGTGTCTTGCTGACGCTTTAGTTAAGAGGAACCATGCAGCTAACAGGAGCTGGCGTTCGGAAATGTATCCCTAAAGCACTGTGGTCTGTCCCAGCTGAGGCTGCTTGAAGAGGAAGCTGAACTGAATAGCATGTTTCACTAACTGCTGCTTTAAGAACTGATTGCTCCTACGAGTAAGTACAGACTATTCTGGGTCATTTTTAGTGACGGTGAGCTAGGGAGCTTTCACAATGGTCTCTGAGAAATGGCTTTCTCTGATCTGCATCTTGTATGCTCCTCATGAAGTGATTTCACTTCAGCCACATAGAGCTGGCCATGCTTTTAGCCTAACAGCAGCGACTTAAACGAGGGTGCTCACAACTCTTGTTAAGTAAGACATCACTTGCCTTCCAAGCCGACTCTGAGACATGAACAGGTGCCACCACTCCCAGTCCCCTCAGAGAGTTAAATGTCCCACTTCCCCTAGTGCTGCTTGCAGAGCTCAGGGCATGCAATTTCACCAACTTGCGCAGGGATTGCACACAGACACGTGCGTGAGGGCATGGCTGTGACCACCACGTGGAGTGGGCGGCCGCAAGTGCAGCGAAGGAGCTTGTGCCCTCCCGAAGGAGCCCTCTGCTCCTCACTTTCATATAGTGGGCACTAACTGACATGAAATCAGCCTCAGAAGCCTTGCAACTTAAAGGCAGATGACCAAATGCCAATCATGTGGCTGCCAGCAGCTAACATCAGCCAGCGAAAAGGATCTGAACTGACTGCAGCTTCTGTGTCATCACAGAAGACTTAAGGAAGTGCTCAACTGGGAAATGGGGACAGAATAAAAAAAAAAAAAGAAAAAGAAAGAAAGAAAGAAAGAAAGAAAGAAAGAAAAAAAGAAAGAAAGAAAGAAAGAAAGAAAGAAAGAAAGAAAGAAAGAAAGAGAAAGGTAATTTGGCAGTAGCTGTGCCCTTCAGGCTGCCTTGGAAAACCCCTGAATGCTGCACTGTGGTGTCTGAGCTCAAAGACACCGCTGCTATTCTGAGAGAAGCCCTTGCTGAAGAGCAGCCTGTTTGCTGTTACTGCTGCTGGGTACGGCAGGGTTCCCTTGAGCAGCTCACTCCTCGCACAACCTGCTCCTCTACGCACAGCTCACGACCGAGGGAATGCTCTCCCCTGACAGAGCAAACCTTTGCTGCAATGGAGAGATGCAGTAATTTAGCACCCGGGTAAATTATTTTGGGATTTCCGCACTGTACCGAGGCTGACACATCCCACAACCAAAGGGATGTGTGCAATAAATGCACCAGTTCTTCTCGGGAGTCTGTATCTTCACTTGGTTTACAACTGTGCAAAGACCACAGGGCTGACTTGTAGGGTCATCTGAACAGGTCTAGCATTGAACCAAAATGTTTAGTTCTTCAACAGCATTATTTAGCAATGGCAGCAAGACTGTCATTTATTTGGAGCAGAATCTCTGCTTATATATAGAAAGAAGCATTTTTGCTTGAAGTGCCTAATGGCAATGAAGTAACAAATAATGACAAGCAGCATCATGCACGCTCCTTAAACTGAGAGTAAATTACCACGCATGCCTTAGTTTCTAAAATCAGAACCAATCCCTTAATCCTATGGGCAGAATTCTTCAGCTGAGTCCTTTCTCTCCGCTGTATGAATTTTACATTCAGTTACATTCAGTTTTTTACATTCAGCTACATAGTGACAAAACGGGGCTGTTGGAAGAAGTTGCCACTTAGAACCAAAACAACATCAATATGACTAATCACATCAGATCTCTTACATATTGTGAATGGCTTCTATTTACAACCTTTAAATGAAACAGCTTGTCTACCCATTTTTCACTAAGAAACATACATTTTTTTGAAGAAGCAGCTTTAATATCCGCCTGAAGCCTCAAAGCCATTAAGACAGTACTTATGATCACACTTGGCAGAACAGCCTGGGAAGGCTCAAGTGCGGCCCTTCAGATCCCATGAAGATTTAAAAAACCCACGAAGTTATGTTTCTTAACAGAACTATGCTTTTTTTTTCTACTCTGACCCAATACTGACACTACCAACAAGGGGGAAAAAGTGCTTCTGCTGTAGTAGGTTTACAGTACTTCTTGTGCAGGCATGACTGGTCTGTGGAAGGAGGTAGGACATTTTTCTTCCAACTCTATGAAATAGCATGTTTTCAATAATGGGGAGGTCTCCTGGTGTTTTACACTGGGAGGGTACTTTCCTGCATGGTTGCTGCTCATACTAAAAGTTTCACTATCATTTTTTCCAGTGGTTAACGGACTTCCTTTATCTTTCCATCTTCTGGAATCCTTGTATAGATCATCCACTGAAGAATGGATTCACATGACATGACTAACTATTTGACTTGTTTTGATCTCTTGGTCAGCCTGGGAGCCTGTTTCCCACTTTCCCTCTGAGACCAAAGAACAAGATGTTACCTACGGCGATGCCACTAGTCTGACTGCAGTTTGTTGCAGTAGATCCTCTCCAGAAAAAACACAGCAACTGCTGATGGCCATGTGAGCTCAGTTACAGTGGCCATCTGCTCTGGCTGCAACAGAGGCAAATTTGAAGTCAAGTTCCTTAGAATCTGTGGCACATAATAACTTGAGTCATACCAACATCTACTGAAGTATTTGCAGGCTCGGGCCTTCGAACCAAACTGACTCTTTAAAACTCATGTGTCTATTTTTCTGCTCTGTCTGTTGACAAGCAATCCTAAGAATCTGTCACTAGCAGGCAAAAATAGAAAGAGGACAGGAAAAGCTATGGACCTCAAAAGCGTTTCTGGAATTTCAGTGTGGACAAATCTCTCATGAAGAGCTTATGAAAGAACTGTCCTTGAAAGTACTATGGAGAACTTCTGGGAAAAAAAAGCACCCTGTAAAGTTACAAAAGCCTATTGCAGTAATTAAAAATTACTCTGCAGAGGATGGTGATGGTAATTTGAGAAGCCCATGGTCTATCAGAACTTGAGTAAGCTGATAAATGCCCAGAAGGGTTAAGAAAGCAGTCAGTTCAGAGAAAGCTTTGAGATGGAAACGGTACTCTCAGAACAATTTATAAAGACGAAAGCTTTTCCCTTTGTGGGTTTCTAACAATACTGACAGACTTCAAGGCAGGCTCCAGCTGTAGAGAGCATAACCATGGCCTGGCACAGCATACAAGAGAAAACCTCAAGGTGTGTGATGGTAGATAAGATGAAAGCTGTGGAAAGTCTCCAGACAATGGCCAATTCAGTGGAGGCATATGTCTCTCTCCGTCACATGCTGTAGGAAACACAAGATAGAGACAGAGCTGTTGGTCTCTAAGCCACATGAAAAGAGTTCAAGCTTAAGTCCAGAAATTAACAGACAGAAAAGATGTCACATTGGCTCATGCAGTTCTGTCTTTGATGGTGGCCAGTTGTAGCTGTTCAGGGAAAACGTACAGGAAATAAAGAACAGAAGAAATCTCCTAATTCAGCTATGAATGGATTGAGTCGCTTCATTTTCAGCTGTGAAGTAAGACAGAGTACCATATCCCACTTTCCCCGGTTGTTACAAGGGGGTGGGGATGGTTACAAATACTTCGGGCTTGTGTGCTGTAAGGCTTCCTTTGATGTAAATTAGCTTCCCTTCATGCATAGGCCATGTGCAACTCAGTCAGAAAGGCTCTACGCTAAAAATGAAGGGGAGAGAGAAATTATGTCAGCCCTCCATTACTCAGCAGTTAATTTCTGAACGTGGGGATAGCAGAGTTACAAAGCAGCCAGCTAACCCACGGAAAGTATGCAACACTGGGGATAACAAGAAAACCCGTCTGGAGTATGAACAGATTCAATTTTAGAATTCAAGCACTGTATCCTAAAAGAATTGTAGCATTGCCCACTTGTTTTTCTAGTGTGAGGAAGGCCTTTTTCTGTGAGAAACTGATTTTCTAGGTTCTCCTTGGCTTTTGTCTTGCCTAGTGAGGTACTGAGGAGAGAAGGTGTCATGGCCCCAAGGGCACCACCAGCCCTCACCCTCCCTGCCCAGTGCCCGGGGCTGCCTCCTCTCTGCCCACAGCCCAGGACCCCACATCAGACCCCCGGGGCCATCAGCCCCTGCCCCAGTGACGCTGCAGCAGGGCCGGTCTCCAGCCCCCCACACCCTGCCCTGCCCGGCCATGGGCCCCGCTGAGCCGGGCCCACCCACAGGCCCAAGTCCCTGCCCGGCCTCAGCCCATCCCCGTCCCCAGGGAGACACCCGCTGCCGGGGCTGGGGCTGCCCCGGTGCCCCCTGGCTGCCCTGCTCCTGGCTGGGGAATGGAACAGGCCTTGGCTGCCAGCCCTGCCATGACTGACCCTGGAAGTCCTGGCGCCTGGCGGTGCCCTGACAGGAGCCAGCCCAGGCCTCCTTAGGACATGGTGCACAGATCATATGTCTGCTAATGACTGTCACGGACAGAGGTGTGATTGATAATCCAAGTCCACTCCAAGTGGGAAGAGGGTGGCTTGACCAACTCCAAGCACTAATCTAAATCCATCCCATGTAGAAAGAGAAGTTGGATTCACCCTGGTCATCTGCTCCATTATTTGCTATGATCCCCACCACCTGCGTGTGTTTTCTTCCACAACTGCCTGTTTGTTGCTAAAAAGACTTGTGCAGAAACATTTTTCTTGGGGAAGACACACTGTATGTAGGTGTGGAAGCTGGTCACTTTGAAATGCTGCAGGCTCAGCAAAATTTCTCCCTGAATGCCAGCCCCTTGCAATGTTTCCCAGCACAGACAAGGCTTTAGATCCTGTTGTCAGTGTCAGCACCGTCACCAAATGGCTGGTTTTAGTTCATTTTGAGAGTGAACAAAATCAACATACATGAAAGTACCCACAGAGTAGAGGGCCAGTGCCATGCGAGGCGGCAGGGAACAGCTACTGCAGTTTTGACACGTGCTGCCTGTCCCACCATTCGCCACAGACGAAGGATGTCCAGGGACAGGCTGCCGTCCTGCTGCACATGGTTTGTCATTTTCCTGAGGCGCAGGTTACTGGAAGTTTTGTTCATTAAAAAAAAAAAAAGAGATAAAAAGAAAAGCAGATCTCTGATATCTCCTTGCATGTGGAGGCTGACTTGAAATGAAAAGTAGGGAGAATTAAATAAAATAACTTAGCCCTTAAGATATCCAGCCTGAGTTAATGATAGCTGATTTTCTTCGTACTCCAGTACGTGTGATCACACTCCTTCCTCCAGATAAATGCAACACAGCTTAATAAGAAAAGACAACTCACCTTTCTTGACCTGCTAGTGCTTTTAGCATTAGGTAGAGGACATAATTTTCTGGTTGAGATGAAAGCCAGAGTTGAACAAAGGTTTCTTACCGTTAAGGACAATGCCATGCAAACAAAAGTGAACTTCTTGATATGTGTCGCTGTGACGGTGCTGTTGGTGTTCACCAATTTATTGCTCGGGTTATTCTAGGGTGAGAGAAAGAGATAACGAGCATTAGCTTGGCTCCAGACTACTGGGAGGCTGACGGCACCAGGGTCATGTGTTGGACCTGACTGTCTGTGCGCCTGCAAGTCTGTCTTTGCTTGTTTGCTTTTTAACCTAGAGCTTTCTGAGTACTTTGTACCATCACAGAATATTTTCTGCTTAAACTGCCAGGTCCTATGGTCACTAGGGGCTGAGTAATCTCCCTACTTTTCTAAGGAATAAGTCCTGTTTAACAAATTCAGCTTTGAAAAAGGGTGTTAGCTCATTCTAACGAAACTCTACGTGATTTTTTTTACCTTAGTTTAAAGTTTGTAGCATGTTTTCACAGGAAAAATAAGATTCCATTCCTTTTTACCACAGAGTGGTACCAAATCCATACACCAATGCAAGCACCCTTACTGATCCAATTAGACAAGTAGGTAATATAAACAAAGCTCCTGGAACAGCTTGCTCTGTTAATGCAGTTTAATGAAGAGAACATAATTAGGACTATTAGATGTTCCACCTTGAACATGGGCTCTGTACTCACATGGCAGCAAAGTTTTACTTAAAACAACAACAAAAGCCCTCTTCCAAATGTCTAATACAGCAAATGAAGCTGAAGATTTAAAATTGCCCTCAGGGAACACATAAAAACAAACTAAATGGTCTGTGAAAGGAGAGGATGGGATATCAAAAGCAGGGCACCATTTGGAGCCCTGTAGAAATGGGCTCTTGGGTCATCTATTGCATCCACCCTGGGGCTGTTTCAGATATGCCAGTATGTGCCCATGCAGATAAAAACCGTACCATGAGATGTAGTACAACATTTATTCATCCTTGATGTAACTCAGGTAGAACAGCAGTGTCTGTCACATGGTCAGCCTCCTAAAGGAGGCTGAAGTTACTCGCAAGAGAAATAGGAACTTAAGCAAACAGATCTTGGGAGTGGACAAACTGAACATGAACTCTGTGCAGGGTACATCACTTCACATGCATTCAAGTAGTTGATGGAATTTTGCAATTTAAAGCTTTCGTGGTTATCAGTGCAGGGATGGCACCTGCACAGACCCATACTCGTGCTTAAGTACCTCCTTGGGTGCGTGAGGATGCATGTGAGCAACCCAGATCCTAAAGCAGGAAGCGACTCCCACGCCTGCCCTTTTTGTGAACAGTTTACGAAAACTCTCTGTAAACATTTATTTCACGTGTCTATTCCTATTCCTTGTGTTTCTGAAGAAATACTTTGTTACTGTTAGTTTTTATGTATGTGAGGATAGGCCTTGCTTACATCGCTCACCAGTGTTTAAACAAACTCTGCTGCATGGCTGAACTTTCTAACAAGGCTAAAATAATAGAGAGGCAAGAAAGCATACTCAAATCCAGCCATCCAAAAGGGCTGTGAAGAAAAAGGACTCTTACTCATACCTACCTCGCTGCTGCTAACTGTGCCCTTGCTGTACTCCACCCATTGCTCTAACTCTTGACCACGTACTCTTTATTCCTATCTTTTGCACATAGTTTAGTTCTTGGATCAAAACACTATGCAGATTACGGAGGAAAAAGAGTATCCACCTATTAATCAGATAAATTGCTCTGAATCAGACGGCAGGCACAGTCCATTAAGACTAATGGCAGTATCACCATATAAAACAGCAAACGGAGCACAGAAGTAGGATATGCCTGTTTTCTTTTAGCAAATCAGTAGTAACCCTTAACCAGAGTGTAACTGCGAGGCCATGAGGTTGCTCTGGACACAGAGACTTAAGCACGACTCTGCATCTCTCTTACGAATGTCAACAGAGGTAATGATTTCCCTGTGAAGACAAGAATCTGACATCTCCAGTAGAGCCACTGAAGAGGGGCAAACTTTCTGGATCCCAAACCCCATCAGTCAGTTAAGGCAATGCAGTGTGCTTCTGATGGCCATCAGCATTGTCAGCTTTCTGAGTAACTGACAAAAGAAAATGGGAGTTCGCATGCATGCAAACTGTTTCAGCATCTGAAAATCACAGTGGAAGCTTTACAGAGTCCGGAAATAAAAAGTGCTTCTATCCGGACTCTTCTGAGAAAGCCTTAGCTTAAGGAAACAAAGCTTTTGAAAGGCACAGTGACACGCAAATGACGTGTGACCGAGGGTAACACAATTCTCACAGTGATCTAAAAAAACCCACTGTGGGTTTCTGGTTTGCTATTTATTGTCTGAAAGGTATGGTGGGGACATTTGCACACATGGTTGCTAGGGTGAGATACCCTTTATACTGCTGCAACCTCACTTAGCACATTTTATGCCAAATTGCTCTTAAAAAATGGAACTAAAATCCCTATTATATACTTTTTTGGCAATTAGATAGACTGTACCTATCTGTGCCTTACCCTAGCTTTTTCTTCCTCACATTTGTTCCACAAGAGCTCCATGAGAAGCCTTTAAACTGAAATAAACAAACAGACAAATGATGGTCTAATCCTGTCACTACTGAAGTTGTCAGCACATCTTCCTTCAGCTAAATGAGACCTGGATTTAGGAGTCTTAATTGCTGCTAATTTTGCTTGGCAATAGTGCATTTGATTGTTGCTCGTAACAGATGAGGTTAGCAGCCCCTGTGTTTCCTGTCCCAAACCACTTTTATCTTGCAGTTTATTGGTTGGTTTTGCATCTGCAGTTCCTTTTAAGCAGCGTGATCTCTGAGAACGCCTGCATATTGTATTTTATCTGACAGGTCAACTTAGCTGTACAAAGGCAGGATAGGAAGTTATGACGGATTGGACTTTTCTTTGTTTTGTGTTTAAATTCTCCTTGGAAATATGGTGGATCATATCAAACGGGGCTTGCTTCAGCTAAGCATGTCCCTGAGCAAGCAAACATTTTTTTCATCAGTATTTGGAACCAGAAAGTTCAGTTACTAATTGGTAAATAAAGAGGATCTGGCATTTGAATTAAGAGTGTCACAGGACACGACTGTTCTTCACACAACATATGGCCTAGTGAGTAGCAGTTCTAAAACTGAGCAAAAAAAGAGTCTAAACAAAATTAATTTGGTTATATATTTACTCTGTGCTCAGTTCCAGGAGCAGTACTTGCATTCTTATGTAATTACATGATATGCCAACAAAAATCTTCATAGTCTCGGTCAGCTAAGTCAGTACTACTAAAATAATGTTTGTTATCTGTGTTACTGTCAGTCTATGAAACAACCTTTGCTAAATATTAACATAAGCAAACAAATCCAAACCCATTTGAGAAATACCACAGAAACTGGAGCAGAGACATGAGCTTGCTCACTCGCTGATGGACGCTTTGTGAGAAATCACTTCATTAGCTAAGCAGCTACATCACAGTAAGTGAGGACTTTTTTTAATCCTTAAAAATACAGCACCTATCTATTCAAAAGGTAGCTTAATGCCTCGTAACACAGAGCTAAGGTTAAAATCATAAATCAGACAACAGCCTGAAGCCACCAAAACCCAATTCATTTTAACCAGGATTTTAAGAAAACCTTATCAATGGGACAAGGAACAATAGGCATCAAAAGCAAAAGGAAAGAGAAGCAAAAGAATAGATGGCCATTAACACAGCCCTATTTAATCTTTGATTGGTTTATTTTTTAAAGAATCTGTTATACTTGATTATGGAGCCATGAACTAACTAACTTTGTTTGTTTAGAAGAAATTCCTCTGATATCACTGAAGCCACCCCTAAATGAAAATGTCGTAACAAAGAGAAAGAGGAGGACTATGGATGTGAAACCACATGAAAAGCATTTATTACACCCCTAACACGGGCACTCACCTTGTCAAAAGCAGGGTATACTGCTCTGATCTCTGTCAGCCAGCCATACGGCATGTGTCCCACAGGATACGTAGCTGTCAGAATTGCCACCGCCTATGAAAAGAGACAGGGAAACATGAACTTCAAATTTTTGAACAGAACAGTTAAACTAACACAGGGTGACATTTCCTACCAACATCACCACATTTGACCTTGACGCAGCAAGAAACCAGGCAGGCAACTGGAAGCTCTTTGTTTCAGGAAGACCATCAGAGTGGCCATCATTTGGCACAGCGTTTTAAGCTTAGGACACCTTTTGCACCATGAAGCTACGTTACTCAGCTTTGTCGTTTCACCATTACACTGATACTTTGCGATAACAGTTAACTTGAGCTGTTGTGTTCCCCTCAACTCAGCCTCCCCTCCCACATTGTTCCTGAGTTATTTTACCTACAGATACATGAGTAGCAGAATGCCTTACAGCTCACGGTAGCTTTGGATCGTATTTCGTAATTTTAATTTATATACATTTTACTCGGTTAATTGGTGGAATCCAAAAACATGTGCATGAAAGCTCTCCTAAACATCTAGAACCTGTATTTGATAAGTGAAAAAGCCCCTCATCAAAGCCAACACCAGAAAAGGTACCCCAGTCACCATAACTGTGCTAGCAGTCCAAACAGAAGCAGTGGGAGCTGGCCAGTGCAAGTGGACTTGCTGTCCTTGTGACAGGCTGTGCTACAGCCTAGCCCTTCATAGGGACATCCTGCCCACATTGAAAGTTGCTGATATTATTGAACAGGGGACCTATAAAACGTCTGTGTATAATGGTGCTCCAAACACTGATGTTATCTGTGTTGCCAGCACCTCCCTTTTCAGAGGCAATTATTTCAGAAATTAGAGGAAACTGAAATGTGACTATTACTGTTCATGTAAAAAGTCTAGCAAACCAGCAGCTATGACATATATTTGCAGCCATCCTAACAGCAACAAAATGCAACAGGCTAGCTATGAAATGTGAGGCACCTAAAATCAAAAGCTACCAAGAAATGCAAAACTAATCTCTGCTAACCTGCTCTGGCTCCCCTTGTACCAAGACTGCTATTAATGCATAGCCTGATCCCTGATTTACACATGTAGAAGCGTTAGCGTTTCCTAAATTCTCTCTCCACAGCTGTTTATTTCCATTCACTGGCAACTCCTGATCGAGCGAAATACACAGTATTGCATATGACAAATTAGTGGTGCTGACAGAATGTTTGTTAGGCATCAGCTGTTTGAATTTTCCTTTCCATTTAGTATCTCACAGCTTTGTTTTTCCTATAGAAAGAGCACGAGAGATGTGCTAATGGCTATGTGGATCTAGACACTCTCCCACCAAAACTAGCAGCAAAGATCTCCCACGCTTCTTAAGAGGGTAGGTCAGCTCATAGTGAGCATTGGTGAAGGCTCTGCGTTACGATCAGACGTCTGGCTCCCATCAGCTGTAGGAGACTACTGGACTAATCTGAAATTCCTCAAGAAAAACGGGGTGTATTTCATATTCCAACCAGAAGACGGATTCTTTTAATGTGCTTCCTTATGCCTCTACCCTATTGTGTGTGATGCACTGACTGCTAACAGTAGGACTGTTTCACATTAGTTTGCCTGCCCACAAATACGTATGACATGAAATAGCACAATACGGGACTATAGACGACTTTCCTGAAATCTCTGGGATCTGAACGCTCCAGACCATACGTACCTACATGTAGAGCATGAAAACCTGGGACACAGGAACTGTTCAGCAAAAAAATTCTACTGGCCTTGTTGAGGGTGAGGTCCCACTAGGCCTGGCAGAAACACTCATGGTAAGAGTCCAAGCAGTCTTCTTTTCAAGGATAAAGAGAGCACTAAACAGAAATGTACTTACGACAATTTTTTCTTGCCAGCACAGCTGAGAAGACAAACACAGAGGTGACTCTATATAAATGGCCATTTGCAGTAACAGGGAGCACAGACTTTCTTACCTCTGTGGCTGAAGAACTGCCACCAAGGTCCCGGGAGACAAAAAGGTTGACAATGGGCCTACTTATTCTCTGAGTTGCCAAAATCAATGCCAAAGGCCACCAGAAACTCAGCATCTTCCTTATTGTAGCCTCTCCCTGCATACATAGGAAAAAATACAAAAAACAAAGAAGTGGCTTTGGAAAGAAACACGCAGAACTGAACCAAAAGCACAGAAAAAAGATTTTTGCTTTTCCCACCCACTGTCACTTTGGTATATTCACTTCAAGTGTTTTCAATAGCTCAAGCCTAAAATGTTGTCACCCATGTTAGCAATACTGATTCCAAAGAAGCTGTGTCATGGATCTCAATAAATAATGCATAAGGCATTTATCTGAATAATTTGTTCTGGCTACTAGACAAAGGTATGTGAACACATCAATATGACATTTCAGGAAAAAGAGGAATTTTGAGATCTTCTTCCCTGTGAAATAAGGTGTCCACTTAGTTCATTCTGTGCTGTCTTACAGCACTGGAAGGAGAGAGCTCAGTACAGAGGTGCTCAGTAGACAGCACATCAATACCACCTGAAGCATTGCCTTACACGCATCATTGCTGGAATAGTTTCTACCATGTCTCTCTAAATGAATTTTTATTCCCTTGCAGGACAGAGAGAGGAGGCTTTTCATGCACAGTGGCTTAATACAGTATTATAACACAAAAAGGAAGTCTAAAATTACTGAAATAAAAAATGCTGAAAGTATTAAGCAAAGTATTAAGACGTACCCCCATTTCAGGCCCACTTCTGTCAGGAATGACATCATGTATGTTCCTGTAGTATCCGAGGCATAATGTGGTACACCGGACAAGTGCTCCCATGTATAAGGACAAGATTGGGATCAGGAGAGGCTCCCTGCACTCCAAGTGACTGTGAAGCAAAATGGCTACAAAAACAACCTGCAGGGCAAACAAATTCATGATTAGTAATTTGTCTGTCTGATTCTTCAGGGCCAACATATCTCCCGTCTGACTCCAAGCTAGTCCATCTGAACCAACAACCACGCATGACTACGGTATCTGACTTCAAGCTTGTGGCATTTAGAAACTATAGTCAGGACCCTCTCTGCATTTGGTCATACAAATGAGAAGAACAAGAGTTAACAGCATACAGGAGCTGTATTAAACAGTCCTTGAAGGTATGGGCAGGTGTCAGACTGGGAGCCATAAATAGGGGAAGGTTAGCATGAAAGTCTGGCAAGGTCTGTCAGCAAGCATGTGGCTGAGTGTCACCCTTCCCAGGAGAATGTGCTATTCTGATATGCACTGCGGCTGGAGACATGCTTCTAGGGTCAGCTTCTAAACCCTACTTTATTTTGGAGGGGCGAGGGGGCAGTGGCAATTAAAAACCCAGATGTTTGAAAGTATTCACTTCAGCATTTAAAAGGAGGAAGTCTTATGTCATCCTAATTTTCTACTTTTTTGAGTGAAATTTCAGTATTTCATCATTTTCTCTTCAACTAAGTGCCCCATTGATGAAACTGAAATGGAAATTTTTGGGCTAATGAACAGCTCATAATTCAGTCTCGTAAGATTAAATGCACAATCCAGAAAATGCGAAGGAATTTATTAATATGATATTATTCTCTTCTGTTAAGTACAGAACTGATGGTGTGCCTGTTAAATTCCAAATGTCTCTGGATGGGGGACACAACCAGGAACGAAACTGTGTTTCGTTCTGTGAACAGCAGAATCAAGGACAACCCTGCCAGGACATGCTGGCAAGTGAGTGACAAGAAATACAAAACACATTGTTCAGGGGCAGGTTCTCTCCTTCACTGTTAGGGCCCAAGAAATACTCAAATTGTTTTCCAGTAAACAGAAGCAAAGTCAGCCACAAAAAGTGTGCATTTGACGTTACCCAAGGAGAATTAGCTGCTGCCTGTGCACCTATTGCTTGTGTAAGGAGCAAATGTAGGTGTAGGGAACTACAGGGGTGTGGAGAATCACAACTTTTTGTCAACCAGATTTGCTCTTGCTCTGTGCACTATTTTGTTGAGGGAAGACGACAGGTGTCTTGTTCTTCACAACGCTGGCACCCCACTCACCAACCATTGTGGAAAGGGCATGTGTACCGTGGCCAAAATAAGAATTTGTTTCTGTATTTAGCTGTATATGCCCCGACATGCATCTAGGGTCAGCAAACTTTGTAGGACAAAGAGCAGATCCTGAGAGTTAAGGTCATTTACAGTAATATACAGTATATATATACTGTATATATATATAAATATACAGTATATAAAATATACAGTATTATCTTCAGGGATTTAGTGCAGTACTGTAGAGAGGCAGACCCGCCAAACATAGCATAGCAGCTGACTGAATGGTTCAACTTGGATTATGGTTTGCTCATATTTAGTGGGAGGAAAATGCTAGGGAAAATTGAACTAAGTGCTGTTGACTTCATATTTCCTTTGATGTTGTACTGTTATTATCCTCTTTCTTACCCAGTCATTACACCATTCAGCTGGTAATGGGGCAGTATAGCAACTGTTTCACAGGTGCTGGGACTCTCCATTTTGTAATATTGTTATATACGCTTTAAAAAGAGGGCTGTATATTGGTTCTCAGATGCTATAACACTGGCCATCAGCAATGTGTATGAATGTTGTTCTTTTAGTGTGTCTAGTACAAAGCAACAGGATATTTAACACCTCCCTCAAATACGAAAGTTCAAACAACATTTGGTCTTCTCCGCATCACCAAGGGGCTGTCACCACAGATCCCTTCTGATGCAGTTCTGAGCCTTCACCTTTTGGACCAGTAACAAGAACAGTGCCATACTGTCACTCAGAAGATGGCTTACACTACTGCATCTCACTGGATGAGACAGCATGTGCAAAACTGACAGGTGAACTGGAAAATCAAGCCTTCGCTTCCCCACCTACAAGCCCCACTCAGGATTTCAGTGCAACTGTGCGAAGCGTGGGGGAGAATGCACACGGGGGAGAAAGGTCTCTTTCAAAGCACTCCATCAGCCTCAGGACTAGTAGAAGCCATCGGTCTCTTTGCCTGACCTCCTTTTTTCCCAGATGTACACATTTATATATAGCTTGTTTCTCAGCCATTCTGAAATGGGTGGAGTTGCTGGAAGACATGTCCCTCGCCCAAAAAATCCTGGTTCCCTTCTCCTGACATTGCTTTGGGATTGACTTGATCCAGCCAAGTGAGACCAGCCTAAACCACAACTGTCAGCAAACAGCATCCACACGATGGGGAAACAACCGGAGAACGGCACACAATATTACTTCCGCTGGTGTGTTGTTCACAGTAGAGAGAGAAGACAGTCTCTGTACAAAAGAGTCCCATCTTAGGAAAGCATCTAGTCCGTAACACAACAGAACCAGTGACTGCTAAGAGGAGTCATTACCTGAGCTATGACATCTGAGATGGAGGCACATCCCACTAGGAAACTGTACTTGTGTTTCAGCAGAATCCCAGCATGGGTCCATGCCTGAAAAAAGGCAGACAAGAGTTTAGGACGTGATTATGGTATTTGTGAAAGAATTCAGGTCCCAGAATGCTGTTTTCTGGTGGCTACATAGTACACAAACAACCTATGAAGCTCTTTTCCACCAGCAGTACCTGGTGTGAACCTGGGCACATGTTAAGCCACCAATGCAGAGAAAGCACCGCTGCATTCAGTTCCTCACTGCCAGGGCTGACATGGAGAATGGCAATAATTTCTGAGCAGATCTCGTAAGAAACTGTCCCCTCTTCATAAAACAGATGCTGCACAGGATGGATTATCATAGAACAGTTTGGGTTACAAGGGACCTTAAAGATCATCTAGTTCCAACCCCCCTGTCATGGGCAGGGACATCTCATACTAAATAATCCAAAGGAAAAAAGCGTTTCTTCTCATTCACCAGCTGGATGCATCTCTGAAGTGTAATATTCATTGGCCCACTGAGTTATACTGAGTCCTGTATGGAAGAGAAAACTTAATGATCCGGTTTCTTTTTATTGTCAGCTACTGTTTCAAGCAGACAAATGTTAGAGAAAGTGGTGGAGGCAGGCCATGAGAAGGTTATCCTTTACCAGTTTTACACAGAAGTAGAGGCATTAAAGAGATCTGCCATATTTTTATGTTGTGCAGGCCACAAGCAGTGGGCCTGGTAATCTGGGAAGCAGCAGCCCATGCCACGTGTGGCTCTCTTGCCCAAGCATTTCAGATATACTGGACTTAGCTGTGCTTGCAAAAACTGATGGTAAGAAATACTTTTCAACAAATTTGCTTTGAGAAAATGAGCTTGTTCCTTGTGAGCTCTGCAGGTGATCTGGGAATGCAAGGCAAATCCAACTCTTTCACTACAAATTGGAATGAGATGACACAGACAAATGGTGCAGCTCATCAGAAGACGACCAGTGCTTTCCAGCATGCGCATACTCTAACAAGGCAGATGAGGTTTTTTACATTTGTCATGATCTCTGGATGTTCAAAGTCCACCCAGATGCTTTTTCCAGGTAGCAGGAGATGATGTGTCCAGGTTTATCCAGAGCTACTGCTTGCGAAGGACGCACCTTCCTTCTGCACACCTCCAGTTTCCCATCAGGTAACAGACTTTGCAAACTGAGGTCACAAAAAAACCCAAACCCAAACCCCATTCATATTAAAATTCAGTTCCGAATCAGGCACTCACCATGGCATCCATAAAAGGGAAGGCAGCAAGATAAAGGAAGGCCCTCCGAGTTTTACTTCCCACTGATTCATCCACATGGTGCAGCTTATTAATAATGTAATACCCCAAATCGCTATATGCTGTAGAGACAGAAGAATAGGAATGAATAATAAAGGTTACACGTGGACTCTGGGTAACATACTGAGAAGTACCTGAAAGACTGTGACGTCTAGAAGCTCAGACACGCATATGCTTAGCAAACAGCTGCAGGGGCTTCAGGATATTACAGCCTCACCAGCTGCTGTTTATGAGTACGGAGTGCTCTCATGGTTCTTTTTCAAGTAACCTTTGGCAGAGGAGTGATAACAAATGGCTGGGTTGGGAGATGGGTATAGTAAGTGCCACATCTGTTTGCTAAATGAACACGCTGGTACTCCAGAAAATCTACTGCTCTTTCATTAACTCAAGGCTCTTTGTTTGAAAAGCCGTTTTCACCAGGCATTGTGTATTTCATGGGCTGTAGTACCTTATAAATGCTGAAACCACCTACTGACACTGCATTCTCATGACATTACCTGTAAACCTGCCCAAAGCTGTAAAAGGATACTATGAATTGCATACAACATCAATCACACTCATTATGCCTCTCCCTTACTCCACCTAATGATCACCTCTGCTGGGACCTGTCAGGGCACTGCGCGGTTCACCGTACAGTCTCTGGGCAGTCTTGACCAGCCTTCGTTTCCTTCCTTATCTGGAGCTGGCATCTCAGGAGCCACAAGCCAGAAAAGGGCACTGCTGGAAATCAGGGGCTTGCCACTTCCGATCGCCAGTATGTTATTTTGCTGTCCTCTTTCAACCCCAGATGGGAATTTTTAGTGTTGGGCAACATGCCTCTTGCCAGGTCTCTCTTCCCAGGGCGTTGGGTTGAAGACAGCACAAATGCAGGGACTTACCACACAGAATCACAGAACCACAGAATGGTAGGGGTTGGAAGGCACCTTTGGAGACCATCTAGTCCAACCTCCCTGCCAGAGCAGGTTCACCTAGAGCAGGCTGGACAGGAACGCATCCAGGTGGGTTCTGAGTATCTCCAGAGAAGGAGACTCCACAACTTCTCTGGGCAGCCTGTTCCACTGCTCTGCCACCCTCAAAGTAAAGAAGTTTTTCCTCATGTTGTGATGCAACTCCCTGTGTTCCAGTTTGTGCCCATTGCCCCTTGGCCTGTCGCTGGGCACCACTGAGAAGAGCCTGACCCCATCCTCTTGACACCCGCCCTTTAGATATTGATAAGCATTGATAAGACGTCTCTCTAAAGAACTGCTTACGTCTCTGTTAGTACCCACATTATCCAGCTGCTTTAGTAACCTCAGAGTCCTCCCCATGACTGGGAATAACGAAGAGCTAGCTATGACTGGAGTCTCTGAACTATGGGAAACTACGCAGAGTTAAATAATCCAAATCACTTTTAACCTTTGATAAACCATGTTCTAGAACTGCATATTATTATGTAGTTTCCTCTATATGCTTGTAATAGCTGTTAAAAGGATGATTAGGTTGTAAAGTCAACCTCCCAACACAAGTAACTGCAGAATTACTTGTGCCTGGGGAATCTTACCTCAGTTCTCTTCCACTTGTGGCTTTTCTAAGATAATTATTTCAAATGTGAACATCCATCTGATTTTCAATTTATAATAACTCTATTATCATTGTACAGACCTTCATATAGAGTAGTTCGGTAATTCTTTTCGTGCATGCAGGTCACACAATTGGATTGACAAATACTAACACTAGTTGTTCGATTCAATCTTTTTAGCCTCAAACTAACTTTCATAACTCATAAACAGTGTTTGGAAGCAATTAAAGAGGCGTTTAAGTCATCATTGTTTTCTGATGGCTTAGAGATACAGGAGTTAAACGGTTAACAGGACTGAAAAGACTTTTTAAGTCTGAACAAGACAGAGTAAACAAGGTAGTAAAAAAGAAGGTGGTATTACAGCAAAGAAGGTGGTATTACAGCACTGGGAACAGGCACAAGCCTCATTCCAGATAACCAGGACTGCCCCAAAGATGCTAAAATGTTAAAGACTCTCTTTCCCTATGCTGCTCCCTATCTATATGTCTTTCATTTGAATTATGAGAGACTCATAACTTCTCAGTTCACCCAGCAATCCCCAAGTTTCTTAGCTATCCTCCTAAAGCACTCCCAGCCTTGTTTCCTTTTGAACGGGATTAGGGAAAATCTTTAATATAGGATTCCAACCTCTCCCGAGTCCAGGGAGGCCAGTTTAGTTCTTTAAGTGTCCGTGTGCTTGTTGCAGTCCAGTCATACATCCCGCATGGCCTCTTTTTATTTTTGCACGAATATCCATACATCAGTTTTTGCTCAGTATTTTGAAAACTCTCTGTTATGCATGGATTTTTGCATGGTAAGTCCTTGTGGAAAGTTGCTTTTATGGCAGAGCAGTACGTGGATGTTTCTGAATCGACTTATTTGAATGAAGTAGAAGAAGTCTGGAAGGCATGTGAGGCAAGCCGCCCATGAGGGTCAGATTCATTGAGCTGTCTCTTTGGTTCTGTTGAAATTGCTTAACACTTCTTCCGCACAAAAACTTAAATACTGCTGCAGGAAACACAGCAGTATAATTCCCCATGTGGGGACTGACAGAATCAAGAGTCCAGGTTGCTGAGAAACACGCTCCTGTGGAGAGGCCTCCACCAGCAGTGCCGTGCTAAGGAGACAGCATGCAGCAGAAGTCACCCGCTGTGCTCTCCATGCACTTCACCTGCTGGGCTTCTCCTGCTTTAAAGGAAACTCTTACAAAGTTTACAAAGTGCGTAATAGGTAACTTTTTTGGCTCTAGAAGCCATTGAGATGTTTAAATTCTTTTTTTTTTTTTTTTCCGTTTACTATCACAGAAAAATTACAGAATCCGAGGGTAGAGAGGCTGAACTACACTTGTGAACTACACAACTACTACACTTGTAGGAACAGACAGTTCACCACAGGGTTGTAGTTTATTGACAGGACACTCTCAAGGGATTCATACCACCACACTCCACAGCACCACATTTTTAAGATTTGTAGGGATATTAGTGCTGTGCTCTGTAAGCTATAAGATTCTTTTTCCTCCTTATCCAAAAAAGCCTAGCTGCATTTTCTAATGTGAATTTGATTTTAAAATTGTAATGTCTAAACTTAAAAGTCAACTTAAATAGTCAACTATTTTCTTCCCCATGTCAGTGAAAGCACACAATCATTTTTGCTGATGTCAATGAATGTTTCCATCCTCAGAAAGAAGGACTCAGCAAGCTGAGATTTAGTGACAAATATACAGGCATGTGTCTCTGAGCTGTGAATAAAGCAATTGCTGATGCAATTAGAACTTAACCTTGGCCAACCTTACAAACTTATTATGAATCATGGCACAAAATTAATAACAGAGCTGAAGAGTATTACATGAAGCTAAAGCAGATGGCTCTTCCCATTCCTTGCATCATTTCAACCAAAACAGAGAAGTCCAACTCCAAGACAAGCTGCCTGTTTGCTCTCCTCTACTACCTCATTTATTTTGATATGTCTATGGATTAGTCTTGTGACAGCATTTAAGCAGGAATTCTTGTTTTTTTCTTTTCCAGTTGAGTTTTAAGACCCAGAAGCCTAAGCAATGACAATGAAACACTGCATACCTAATTGGATCTCCACTTCCTTACACCAATTTCTCTAACAAGCTGTTTACTACCACATAAACTTCATACTTTCTTGAAACAACTAAACACGCTCTTAATGATGCCAGCAGTCTCAAACAAATAGCTGTACCATAGTCATTTTGGAGCTGTCTACTATCCAGCATGTTATACTCACATCATAAAGAAAACAAAAAGAAACCCTTAGAGGAAGTGATACCATCTACTGCCAGACACAGAGCTACATACGTCAATATTAGCTTTACTGGAGGAAAAAAAAAATCAAAAAATGTTTTTGTGTTAAAGTGTGTTCTTTTTAGATGCATTCCATTTTCATACTTTGCTGCCAGTTTTAAAAATGAACTTGGACACTTGAGTAGAACTCCCTTCTGCTGCTTGTCAGAAAGATGGCTCACGTGGCCATAGCTGGTGCTGGTCAGAATTTTGTTCAGCTAAGTGATTTGGGCAGATAGGAAAATGCCAATTTGCAAAAAAAACCCCAAACCCCATTTCCTCCCCAAAACTGAATGGCAAATCTTCACTTGGAGATGGCACAGGGTACATAGATTCCTTTATGTCTCTGATTAGCCTGACTAAAAGTAGAAGAAAAAGCCTGTGTCCACCCTCGTAAATGCCCAGATGATCAGAGTGTTTTAGGCTTCGTGATTTTTTTGCTTAGAGTAATAAATGAATTTTAAAAAAAACAGCTTAGGAGCATCTTAATGCAGACTGATTACTGCAGTCATCTTTTTCTGTGCTCAGCTCTGCTTCCAAAATTGCATTAGTTGATTTTCCCAAATCTATCAATGACCAGTGGTCTCTGAAATCTCTTTAGGTAGGCCAAAATCTCATAAGTCTCAAAATTAGCCTGTTTTAACTAAAAAACAATCATTGCTATCCTAAAATCCAAAATGCATTGGTCATAGGCTTTCTTCCTTCTTCCTTTGCCCTGAATACCTTGCTGATAAGAAACTGCCCCTGTTGTGGGGGAAAGGTTGGGGCAGCTGGGGAAGCACGTTACTGCTTTAGCAATGGCCATCTGAAGACGCTGAAGTAGGACGTACTTTTAATGAATAACATTTTATCATCTTTTAGAAAGAAAAAAAAACAAAAGCAAGCCTGGATTATATTCTGAAATGTTTAATACGAGCCAGTACAGTGGGCATGTCAGAACAAGACTGACTGGAAAAAATAGCTCAGGTTGTCATAAACCACTCCTAATCTCTAGAAAATTCCAGTAGTGTTACATTGGAAGTGGTGGGATGACACCTATGGCTCACTTCTTATGCAGATCTTTCATGTATATGCAGTGACCATGCACATGGGAAATTGAAAAAAATCAGTGGAATTACTAGCAACTGCTAAAGATTTCCCCCGTGCAATCTGTGCAGGGAGTGACCCATGCCCACTAGCCTATCAGTAATAAACTGGCACAAAACAAATCACTTGCGTATCTTGACCATCCAGTCTGCTATAGGCTTGCCTGGTTACTAAAGTTCCAACCTTTTTTTCCTGGTAATGACAAATGATACATCGTGTAGTTTTTAATCAGGTGTAGTGGCCACCCTTTAAGGACGTCTGTTTAAGCAACGAGGATGTTTCCCCAAAGTCACTTCTGCCTTGCCACTTCCAGAACCTCAGAGAGCTATGCAAAGTAATAGTAATATGTAAAAGGAAATAAACTTTCTCGGTACACTATTTCTCGGTAAACTAGTGAAGGGCTGAACGATGCTGTTTTATTGTCAAAGAAAATGTGCATGTCTTTCATGACACTGGTGCTAAAGGGACCCACTTAGTATGGAGGGCTTACCAGCAACACCATGAAATGCGTTATGTTAGTACAATATTGTATCAATGAATTCTCTCCTCTGTCAAGCTGGCAATTTTGTAAGATGTCAAAAATAGGTACAGACAGGCTTAGCATCTTGAATCCCTTCTCTTACAGCCCAAAATTCCCACCAAAAGCCAATCTCTGAAATAACGAGACGCTTTAGACCTGGCTACCTAGCGAACTGCCCACCTAATTGGTGGCAGTGGCTGACCCAAAATGGCACAAGGGAAGGAAGGCAGCATTCTATTTTCTATTTCCAGATCGCAACTGAAACAGCAAATGCAAGAATTGTGTACTGATGAAGGTTTGCAGCAGCATTGTTAAGTGCGATGAGAATATGGTTTTAAATCTCTTTGGTCAAGTCAACTCGTTTCTTGGGTTTTACTGCTACCTGTACAGGGGAGTGATAGGAACTGTTGGTGAGGACTTTGCGGACGTTCATGGGACTGTGGTGGGGTGATAACTTAGGGCCCTTGAGCTTGCAACTGTGAGTTGGAGTGGTTTGGCTCAGCCAGTGACTCCCACAGAGGACTGCGTGAGCCCCTGTGGGGGGGGAGCGGTAGTGGGGAGCTGGTGCTGAAGCAATGAAGCATGAGTCAGGTGGGTGAAATGTTCTGTTTTGATATTTTAAATGCGTAGAGACTGCTGTTTGTGAAAAGCTGTGAGCAGACTGCAAATAGTCTCTATCACAGTTGGAAATGTGGTGATTCATTGTGGTCACTGTGTTTCTACCACCACTTGTTTTCTTCCTTCTGACTTTCAGTACTCCTCCTTATTTCATTGGGCTTTTTGTTCCCTGTTCCTTCCTGGGCTTTGACGGTCCATGGCAGACAGTCATGTCATCTTCCTTAGCCCCATACACATGTGGAAGAAATTCAGTCCCCTGAGTGCTATTTGTTTCTGTTTTTCATATGCCGAGCATCAGTAACCTGTATTTTTGTCTCCTGTAGGTAGTCTGTGATAGGTTTGCAGCTGATGCGGAGTAGTTGCAGGTCCTAGGAGGCTGCCTGTCTGTCATTCGACTCCTTCTCTTCCTCCTGCTAGGCAGGTTGTGCATCTGTGGGTCAGAGAAGAATAATCAGTATTTCAAACATGTTCAAAGGAAACTTGGAACATAAAACTTGGCAACATCACCCAGGCAATTGGTGCTAGAATCTGACTAACTCCATTCTCTCGGGAGCTCTGCCAGTCTCTGCTGTGGCCTTTGCATATTTTCAGGCACAGACAAGTTAAAATACTAAAAAATATTTTGCAGTCTGCCACCATAAGCAGCCCAAAGATTGTGTGAAGCCCTTTAATTCAGGACTTTAAAGCATGGTAAGTACAGCCTTCTTTTTTCTTTTTTTCCCAATATCTGCAAAGAGGGCATTTCAGAGGTTCTGAATTCAGCTAGGCTTTATTTCCAGGCAAAGGCAAGAAACTTATCTGGCATGTTTTTCAAATGACTGCCCCAAGCACCTCCCTTCAATAAAAAGTCCCACATGGAAAATCCAGCTATATCTTTCACCTGGAAATTTGATAGTTATACTTTAAATTTTCTTAACATCTACCGTAGCTTAATATAAAATGTTGGATGACTATAAAATATTTCTTTATCCATCTGGCAAAGCCAAAAACTTTGGCCAGCACTGGCAGGAAAACAAGTGAGCAACTAGAAGAGCAGCTCTGGGGGCTGAAGAAACATTCCAGGCAAAGAAAAATGAGAGCCAAACGTACAAATGGCCCAGAGTTTATAACCCTGACTCAACCAAGCAGCCTCAACTGTAAACATATTGAAGAAGTGAACAATCAATACTGGTAATTAAATTAACTTGAATGCATGGATTCAGCTTATAAAATCAGCAACCGCTTATCCCTGGCACAGAGTTGCCACAGCTAGTGAGCCGTTACTGTAAGCATTTATTACGGCCGTAACATAGAGTAAAAGTAGCAGCCTGTTAAAGGTTAAAAGCAGGGGGCATTTGTATTTACCAGATGGCTCTTGTACCTACTCGGGCAGGAACTACACACTGACCAGCAGCACATGCTGCTCTTTAGATACTAACAGCCTCATAATGAATGGTGCCTCACTTCCAGGCCGCTCCATGATTTCATGGCAATTCTGGATATTGCCATCACACACTTGCGTTTCCCATCTTTCTGCGACGGAATGACCTCCTACTGCTGGTCATCCAACTCAGTCGTACTGCCTACTAACCAACACGTGCCTCCATAGGCTGCTGCATAACCTCCCTCCTCCCATCCCTTAGAGCTCCCAGTTTTTAGGATTGTACCTGTTGAATGCAATGCACTCTCTGCTTCCTCCTCCAGCATCTCCTATTCATCGTTGCTGAGGTCCAAATGGTTCAGCTCTGTGGAATGAGCCAGAAGGTGCAGGGAATCTGGCGCAGTTCTTGGATGGGATGAAGTTAAAGTCTTCCAGGTCACACGCCTTTTTATTGTTGTGGTACTGGCTGATGCTTGGGTTGATACCACATTTCTCCAGGCTCTTATGAACTGGCAAATCTTGTGGCTGCCTTCCTTTTTATGTTCAGTTCATATCTGCTTGTGTATTTTCTTGGCTTCAGAGTTCACTCAGGGAGCTGGTCTCCATTTGGCATAAAGTGCTCTTAGTAACTACTTCTCCTTACAGATTAAATTATTCAACAGAAGTGGATGATGACTAGTACTAGTAGAGAGTAATACGTGATATTCAGTGAGGATGCTGGCACCTACTTGCTTAGAGTTTTGTACTGTGAGATAAGTAGGAAAGGGATGGGTACAGAAGTAGCACTGACAACGCCACTGAGTTCTGACCAACAGACCTACCAAGCACACCTTGAGGTCCTGCTAAACCCACTCAGGCAGATACTGCTAGTTGATCGTCACTACTTAACTGCAAGACTGAGCTATCAGCTTCATGCAGCCTGTCAACCTTGCCAAAGTTTTGCTCATACACCTGACGGAAAGAGATAAACATCACGTTGAGCCACCAGGCAAACCCTGGAGGTGGAATCTGCCACTTAACAACCTGTTTAAATAGTAATAAAAATTGTGTGGATGGGCCTGACACCAGCCCAAGAGATTTAATCTCTTTTGCATCTCCTGTTGCACTTATAAATGAAATCTTAAGCTTACAGATTCATCAGTTTGAAGAACGGGCCAGGGAAGAAAATTAAAAGACATGTTAATTAGATGTGAAGTGACCTTACCTATTAAGGTATGAAATATAGCAGCTACAGCGCCAGCCACAACCATGCACAAAACTGCTTTGGTCCTGTCTCGTTTGCTGTTCACAAACACCAGGCCTACATTTTTGAAGTCACTCATCGGACCCGTGAAGAACTTCATCAGGGAGTACGCCAGCCCATAGCTGGCCAGCATTTCCACAGCATCTTCCTTGACAGCAGCAATGCCCCTATTCAAAGCCTGTTGAAACACAGAAAGAGAAAGTAATGTAGCACATGTGAAGTATATCAAAAATAATGTTCTGCAGATGATTTTTGAACGGTCTCATCGTTTTCACCCCAAGTTGGACCTTATACCTCTGGGTTCAGCAGCAGTAACTTGTGACTTGTGACACAGACAACTTCTTCATTTCATACGGACAGTAAGTTCAAGTCAAGTAGACTTGAAGATAAACTGTATTTTAAGTAAATATCTATTTCTAAAGTATATAATGGAACTCCTCCTATACCAGAAGTCAGTTTCTTTCCTTTTTAGAGTAATTTTATGACCTGGTAATAATCATGGATGATACAAGACCATTTAAATGCCACTTTGAGGCCTCAGCCCTGAACTGAACAAAGCACAGTCCTTGTAAGCCATCTGCACAGGTAAAAACTCTGACATTATTATATGCTGAAATTTCAGGAGCTCAAACTTTTTTTTCAGGGTAATGAGCTTTTCACTACATCCCATGTAGTTGTTGTGAATAGCTGATACTATCCTATGATGTTTATTATGAAACTAGGCCAAATATGCACATGACTAAACATATCTGTTCTCCTTTCATGTATTTCACAAGGTTCTGATCCTATATTTATTTACATCTCCTGTAGCATATTTAAAAAGAAATAAAGAACATGTTTTTCAAGACATATTAAGGTTCAACCAACCTACTAATTCATTCTAGGTCTGTATTTAGGAAATGTCTGCCAATGAATCACTGAGAATTAGATGGATTATTTTTATAACTAAGGTGAACCATAGAAAAAATGTGTAACTGCTTCGGATTCCAGTTTGCACCAAAATGCTTCTAAAATATTGAATAAAAATGACAGAATGACAAATTTTATCTGCAGTGTGACAGCATCAGTCATCTGATACACTCAGCAAGCTGTTAAAACAAGATTTGATTCAAAAAGCATGAAGGATGAAATACGACTTGTTTTCACAAGTATGTAGCTCCTATGGGTTACAGCTGATGTGTGCTGACAGGGCCACAGCAATGGGGCCAACCAGGAACATCTCTCCAAGCCACCCTCCAAATCTCAGCCTATCCACTTACACAGCAGTTCTAATACTGCTTTTTCTGCATGAACAAACCGGGCAGAGTATCATCAGGTAATCTTGGTGAAGTCCTTCCGTTTCAAACGTAAGCTTAGACTTTATGTTGCAGTCTTTCGACTTTTTGTTTTCCCTTCCAAAGACCATCTAAGCAACCAATTCCTATCGCCTTCAAAAGAAACCGCATCCTCACAGCAGAAACAAGCATTTTTCCTACCGTTCTTTTCCAGCCTGTGAGATGTACTTAATTTTTGAAACTAAAGCTGCACTGTCAACATCATAGAAAAAAAATGTAGAAAATACCAACATCTCCATCCTTGGTATCTGCCAAATCTCTCTCTTGCAATGTGCTCTGACCTGAACACCTTACGCTCCAAATGCTTTCATCTGTCCTGCTCCAGTTTGTCCCTTCCTGAAAATACCATGTGTTAGATATGGATTACCTGCAGCTGCTATATGCAACCTTTTCTGAGGTATAGATAATTCCATCTATTGCATCGATAACAGTTCAAATTATATTTAATCTGCAGGTGCCAAAACCACTAGTGGGTGCATAAAACTGTACTCAATTTGTGGAAAAGACCGTGGCCTCTGAAAGGAATAGTCAAGTTTAGCTGTCTTTTGTGATGATGCTTGTGATGCTGTTGTAATCAACATCAAGGTGTATACAGAGTTATACTATCTTCATTTAAGCTTCATAAAGATGCTGAATCTCCCTGTTGCTGTTGCCAGTAATAGGCAAATAGCCTTAGATTATGCCATATAGAGTGTTCCTTGATCATGGCTTTACCCCCCTCTTTTCTTCTGTCAACAGTGAAGTATTTCTGGCAGCTTCAATTTAAAGAGAAACAGCTAACCAATTTCAGGTAGTCTGGTTTAAAAGCTTCTTGTCACATGTAAACAGCTGAATTATTTCCAGCAGAGTTTCATAAGCACAAGTGTTTCCTTCCTGGTTTGGACAACTACTGAATACCAGAGTGTGTGGAGAATGGTAATCCACTTCTGACAAGGTCCCTGGGATAAACACGGCTTTAAGAAATCCCATTCTGTCAAGAGGCGCGGCATTATGATCCCCCTACAGAGAGACAACCTTTGCCGAGCACAGTCCTCAAGCCAGTGAAACTAGCTCTGTGTGACTTTGGCCACGGGATAACTAAGTTTTCCCCCTAAGTAGGACACAGAAAGACTTGAGCACTCCTCTTTCTCTCCCTCTCTGGTTTTATAGGCTGAACTCTGACCGCTTTTGTATGAACAAGTGACAGCCAAGTAGATCCTTCTGAGTAATTTTCCCCAGAGACACGCTGTGTACCAGGTAAGGTAAACTGGCAAAATCCAAAAGGGACTTTTTTAAGAGGTATGCTGCCATTAATTTATACTCCCGTGGAACGGCTGGCTGACATGATGAAATACTCTAGAGGCTAGCCCTGAAAAAGCAGTCCTCCTAAATGCTTCTTTGGAAAGATCCTTAGGAAATGAACAGTCAGCAGGATTGTGTACAGATGGTTTAGCTTCTGTAGCTTTCTTACTCCTTTTTCACTTTAAGATGACAATGCTTCTTCGTCCTCAACTTCCAAACACTATATGAGAACTTGTGTAGCTTTTCTATCTCACGTACCTTAGAATATTTTTGCTACTGAAGCTGCTGATATTATATTTGATATCCTTAAATCCATAAGAAATCCCTGATACTTGATAAAGCTGCTTTGGGTGCAATATGAAAGACACAGGCACTTGATCTTTCATGGCATGCCAGCCATGCAGTTGGTAATCTTCCAGTCTAATTTCCTGTTAGATTTCCAATTAAATCTCTCATAAAGGAAGAAACATACAAACCAGGGCAAGGTCTCCCATTTTTTTATCTGACGCTATTTTGTAGACCTCTTGTGTGAACAGAAATCAGTAATGAAACTTCATCAGTAGCATCTGTATTCCATGTTTGTTTCACACATAACAGAGCGTATCTCTACAAAGATTTGTGTAGCTTGTCAACAAAATCACACAGAACTAGGCAGTAATAATAATAATAATGATAATAATCACAAAACTTAGTATAAGAAGTTAGCTTGATCATGCACATTTCAGATGTCATCCTGCTTTCAGCTGACTTATTCACACCAAACCTGAAGGGAGAACTAGGAAATCCAGATGCTAGAAGAAAGACTACTGGTGATGGCACGCTCTCCTGAGTTTTTAATGAATAGTTAGCCTAATATGGCAGTAGGTGAAAATGTCACAGTAAATCGCTATTCATCAAATGTCATTAAAATAAAGCCACTGACATTGCTGACCCTTCTTTTAGAGATAACAGAAAAAAGCACACAATACTTCCAGGCTGCAAATGTTCTGGTATGAACAAGTTAGCTGAAGTAAGTCACATTCCTAGAGCACTTCTCAAAAAAGGCAGGCACCAAGATCTAGAGCTACTTCGACGTCATGTCTTCTATAACACATTATGTTATCACTAGCAAGATTAAATCTTTGCTAGAGGACCCGGTAACAACCCCTTGAGACCTTCCTTATGAATAATTGTGTGCTGTCTCTAATGTTCCCTAAAATCAGAGAGGATTGGCATTTTTAAATTCCCATCCAAAAGATTAAAGTCAGAGAAATACCAAGTAATACACTTCATAACATTTCCAGCCAATAACCACATCTTTACAATTTGGCACTGCAGCTGGCTTTATCCTCTTAGAAGGAATATATGAGGCCTCTATCAAATTTCTAGGACATACATAATGGATGAATCCAACAAACTTTTGGATGCATAGGCAGTGATTTAAAAAGCAACAGTTGTAAGAAAAATGTCAAGGGTCTAGCTTGTCCTATTTTGCATGAGGTTTCAGCACTATTCACTAATGTTGGCAGAAAATGTTTGGTTCCAGTCTGCAGCTACACACCTTTGTTGCCAAAAATTCAAAGTCTGTCTGTTAAGCTGGTTCTATAGAGATTGACCATTTCTCACATGATCCTCCTATCCCAAAGACTACTGGATGACCGATGGCTTATTTTGTATTGGATTAGATATATAAAAGCATAAAAAAATCCACTGAGAAAGCCACATCTATTGTATGCACTTCCTTCTGCTTTTAAAAAAGTTTTATTACCTATGCACTGCATAGAATTTCAATAGTCTATATCTAACTAGAAGAGCAGATTTTCTACTTCATTTGAAGTTAACTATTGACTATGCAGTCAATACTTGACCAGTGCATGTGTTCCAAATAAGAGCAAGTAAAATCCAAGAAATGTAATTCCTGTCAGTCCTCAATTTTGCTTATCCTGGAAGAGCAGACTGTGACCTAATGGAAGCTGTCACGTTCCTATAGCTTGTTTGAAGCTGGGATTCTGCCTGCAATGGTTTCAAGTCTGTTCTAGCTAGTTACCTACCTAAGGGTGGCATCAAAAACCTGCTCAATTTGGCAGTAACTTGGCCAACTGTACGTTCAGTTCAGTGAACATTTGTCACGTCCTCCCTCCCCCTACATCTTTCTTCCTACCTGCCCTCCCCTAAGAAAATGGAAGAGCGCCAAAGTATCCAGTTAAAGAGCAAGCTGACGTAGGGGACAGTCTTTCTCCTATGTCAAATAATCTCTCTCCTGATGATTGCTGGATGAGTTTTCATTTACTAAATCCTGTCACATTGAAATCTTCAGTATCAAACGTACCAGCTGGCCCTGGCTGTTCTGCCTCCCCCCCGTCACCGCTGCGGGAACTGCGCTGCCAGAGGGACCCCTGCCAGATCTGACGCTCTGTAAGCACGGCATCATCAGACCGCTGTGTTGGTGCTACCTGAGCGTTACCCCATCTGCACCTCTGCTTCTGACTGGGTTTCTCATAAAAGCAGGAAACCACCGGTAGGCAATTTGAGGGAAACAGCCAGTGCTCTGACACAGGTCTGTGTAAGACTTCCACGGACATAGACATAGAAGTGGGAGGAAACGGGGTAAAAATAGCATGCACACATTAATCCTGGTGCAAGAAGATTGCCCAAAGATAGTGTATGAATAGATAGCCCTGAAGGGGCAGAGGGAGTCTGACCTTGTAGCTTGAAAATGATGACTGAGGAGTGCCCGTTGTTTTGGGCCTTTTTTGTTTTGTTTGGGGTTGTTTTGTTTTGCAATGCTTTTACCCTAATTCAGTATCTCTAATTTTGAGCCAGCATCTGTTGTAGATCATGTGTCAGATGACTGAAATGCCATCTGAGGTCAATTCCTATTAGCCCACTATTAAAATACTTGACTTCCCTCCTGGTCCCTTACTAAAGCTGGCTGTAAGAGAAGCCCCTCAGGCTTTCCCTGCCCACAGCGCTGCAAGTGTTGACATCAGTACAACCCACTGAAATAATCCCACTCGCCAGCAAGAGACCACCGCCCCGAACTCCGGTCTGAAGGAAGAAGAGACGCCTGTCCTGAGAGAGGGACACCTAGAGACCCCCGTGGTATGTGGCCTGTCTCTGGAGAGGCCATCCTTGGAAGTGCATTAGGACTGCCCTGAAAATGAGAGCCGAAGTTCTTCTGTCTCTTGCTGATTCCTAATGCAAAATAAACTGCAAATGCAGGGCAGGTGTCATGGCTTTATCTTAAATAAAAAGTTAGTGTACAAAATTTCAATCAAATTTACTCTGTCTGCTTAAGTAAGGAGAACATGGCCTAGAAGAAAGCCCATATACCCTGTAAAACAAAACCCAAGCCATAAAGACTAGAACGCAAACAGTAACGATTTTTTCCCCATTCACCTTCTTGAGCAGCAATGAAAAGCAAGAATGTACACTTTTGCCAGATTCCTACTCTTATCTGAAATGCCTGCTACTCTGTGACCATGATCGTGCTCCCACTTTCCCACTCACTATCCAATGTCAAGGCTGCATGAACGTGTGTCCTGGGAGAAGTCTAAATAAAGACTCTAAATCCAAAATAACATAATTTTAGAGCACTCAAAGCTTTTACTCGACCTGGGATGCATCAGGAAACAGCACTTTTTACAGGCACAGCCAGGAGGCATAGGAATAACTACAGCAGCAGTGGCAACAGTGAAGTTGGTGAAAATGGGAAATCCTTCCCGCTGCAAGAACTAAAGCAGAGGAGGACATGCTGGGGAGCTGGAAAAGTAGCTACGGCACACTACTCTTGGGCACCTACTACCTGTGAGTAGATTCAGGCACAACAACCCACACAACAAGACAGAGAATAATACAAAAAACCACAGGGGGCTGCAGAAGATAATGGTGCAGGACCATGAGAAAGAAACCAGACTCCGCGAAGCCAAAACATGACTCATCTAAAACTACATTTGACAAAGTGCCAGAATATTCACAACAGGGAGCAATCTTGGAGGGGTGAATCAGTTGCTGCAGATGGTCACCTCCCTGGGGGACGTGGAGAGCACTGATCCCGAAGGCAAGAGAGCTACGAGCCATGATGCTGGGAAGCCCTTCAGGATGTATTCCCCAGGTAGTACTGAATGGGAATGGCTGACACCTGTACGAAGGAGACCTAAACCACTGCCATTTCCACAGACAGCTGTTGAGAAACCTGTGCCCTGAGGTCAGACAACTGGTAACTTTTTTTGGCCTTTTTTTAGGCAAGCAGTGCTTGTAGGGGCACATGACAGAAGCAAAATCAACATGTTAGAGATATTCCCCTGCCATTATGGCTGGTATCCTCTGGCTGATGCTAATCAACTGCCCAAAATATATTTAAGGTGAAACTCGGATGGGAATGTTTTGTTCTCAAAGCATTCCGGCTTCCCTTGGAGCTCATCCACAAAGGGGAGAAGCATTTGTGATTATGTTACAGAAGTATGGCTAACTGCAGGCTGAGTTTATCTATCTTCAGATCTCCTCCACAAAGAGGCCAGAGACTCATTTTATCTCAAAAACTATTTCTGTTTCTAAGTCTATGAGTATAGACAAATAAAATTGAGACATAAATTGAGACACATAAAACTAGGAGAAGGCTGGCTCCCTGTCTCTTCAAAATGCCCGGTGGAATAGCTATCATTTCTTCACCAAATTCCATTTTGATTACTTTTAAGTGGTAGAAAGCACTGGGGTGGACACAAATGCATATCACATGTATCTACACACAAAGAATATTTGCCTTAATCACAAGTGATAGAGTATCTGCAGCAGTGCTCCTTTTGTTTTTAATTTCTCACAGAAACAGGCTCTGTTCTCTTCCTCACATTATACCCCCAAAGTAAAAAGTAAGCTGATTTACTACCAGTTGCATATTTCATAAAATCACATTTTCTCATGTTTATAAATTGAATTTCTGCAAGGACTGTTATAAGACTTGCTTGTATGCTCACAGCAAATCTAATCTACACAGGTCCCGTACCTCTCAGTGTCTCACAACTCCGGCATATTGCCTTTTTATTAGCATTAACTCCATCTCCGCTGAAATACTCCTTGTGTCTCTCTCCTCCTGAAATGGAGATTGGCACTTTCTCCTTGATCACACCTTCTCACTAAGCTCCAAAGCACACAGACAGGTTCGGGTTGGAAGGGACCCTGGGGGCCAGCTAAGAGCACTGCCCCAAACTGAACATCTGGGAGATGTTGTGGAGGAGACCCCACACCTTCCCTGGGCAACCACTCCGAGAGACTACCCTCACCCTGAACCTTAACATGAAACCAGAACTGGCATCTGAAGATCCGCGGCCATCTCCTTTGCACATTAAAACATGCTCTCCTGCCAGCGAAGGCCACGCTGCCGGCATCGGTCTGAATCTCCATTTCTCACATTTCCCCCTCCTTTCCTGAAGGATCTTTTGCTTCATTGCTCTGTACCACTTCTCCTTGCTGCTCCAAAGACCTGCTGTCTACCACTTCTCCCTTTCACGAAAGGTCTTGTCCTTGACAATAACTCACCTATATTTTCACCTCCCGGCAAGAAATTATTTAGCTCCACTTGCCTTCCGATTTTCACCCTTCCTGTTCTGCTGTTAAGTGGCTTTTTCATAGCTATAACTTACAGCAGAACAGTACTTTTCAGTAATTTAGATATTGTATTTGTTTCTTTTGTATTTCTAAGTTCATGCATTGCATATGATGCTAGGTTCTTGCTTTCTCATTTTTTCACATATTATAAGTAGTTCTCTTAAGTGGTATTTTTTTCACATAAGGTCACCTGACATTCCCAATTACAAGGTCCTGTATCTAGTGTAAGTCTGTTTTTCCCCCTTAAAAAAATCAGCCTAGGCAAAGACCCAAATTGAAAAAATAGTAATAATAATAAACCAAGCAAATACTTTTGCCAATTGCAAGAATAGGGGAAATAATGAGCTTTGTCCCTGGCTTTGTAGATTTTTTTTAACTATTTTCCTTAAAATTTTCATGTTAAAAAAATCTTAATGCATGCAGCATTTGGTGAAAACTTCTGATACGTGGCAGAGGCTATCAAAAGTGCCTCTAAAACAGACCAAAACTTGGCCAAGCATCTGCAAAGTATGAGTTGCACGGGTTCAGTAGAACTTGTTAAACTGCTTTAACTGCACCGAAATCTTGTCTCTATGTCAGTGGTGCCAAGTGTGCTCCTGGGCATTAAGCTTTGAGCCACACAACAGAGACCGTACAGGTTCAAGTCCTTAAGGTACCAGGAGACAAGGAAACACCACCTGTATCATCAGCTCAAAGCAAAAGGGAAAGCATTTCTCTTTCCATGGACTGAAGTTGCAGTAACCTACTAAGACCTCTTTCTCTCAGGAATTGTGAGGTGGTTTATTCTCCTATCTTGGCTCTCATGGAAAGGACCCTGGAGGCCTGTAAAGACCCTGGAGATTTGTAAAATTTATTGCTTCAGCTCGCTTATTTCTGTGCACTTTGTTAGTGATTAAGATCCCGTGTTCTCCTACTTAGAAGACAATTAATTTGCATTTCCTCTCAATTGCCTTTCCATGTGGAATTTAAGGGATATAATAATTATACCCGGCAAACTTGGCAAGAGCCAACAATCAAATCCAAGGCTGTCAATACTGCGGCAAAATATTTTAGTATCATTGCATGTACTGTCCTACCACTTCATGACTGCTCCGAAGATTATCCTACTGCTCTGCCATTTAAGGTTACTAATTTTGCCACAGCCAGAACTGGTAGTCAGCTGGGAGGATTGGGCTACTTAGTTGGAGTATGGCCATGCAAACAAGTATTTTGAGGTTTGGTGTAATAAAGAAGTGGAAGCCTCCCAAGATGGATGTCCTGTGAGGGAACCTTCTGTTAAATCAGCTGCTGACCCTTTTGGGAAACAAACACTTAGTTCAGTGATTGATACCCAGGCTGTTTTGACTGCAGAAGAGAGTGAAATTCAGCCTCAGTGACAACTTGCAGGATGGGACCAAAGACACTCACTGTGCAAAAATAGATTTTTTTCCTTAAATCACTTTCAGACGTCATCAAAGTGAAAGTTAGATACTCGAAAATGTCAGAATTATGGGGAGCAACCTTTTGTTGTCTGCCCTTTGCTCCCTCCCTCCATCCCCCAGGATAGTCCAAATTCACCAGTAGCCATCATCACACCAAAGCAGCTTGCAAACTGCAGCCCCTCTGTTGTCAATGGAGCTCCCTTAGTCATTCAGAGCTCCCTGCAAGTGTCATCACATACGTCTGGTAGGCAAAATATGTAAAGCAACCGAGTCTCTGCCATTTAATGAACATTACTTGTACATGATGAAAGGCTAAAGCAAACTGAAGCAAGTGTCTGCAGGTTTTGTTCATTCAGCTTGGGTAAATGTTCTCTCTGTCTCACCACAGACAGGAGAGGTAAGGAGCGTGCTGAGCAAACGCACAAAATTCTTGACTTGTCATACGGCTGGGCTTAGGAAGAAGAAAGGCAAATAACTGCTGTTTGGTCTTTCATCCTCCTCAGTACTGCACTATGTCAAAAAAAAAAAAAGAACAATCTATAAAGTACATGTCAAAGCTACTATGATTACAAAAAATACATATAACCATCAAATAAGGCTTCTGTGCCTGATGAGAAGTGGGAGCTTGCCCAGCTGTCCCTGAATGTGTAGTACAGCCATACCTTCATGTGTACTTAGTGCACTATGCAATTATCTACTGTCCATTAGCTTACTCTTAAAGCATTTACCTCCCCATGTGGCCCAGCATGGACTTGTTACTTATGTTCTAGGGCTTTGCCCAACTTCATTGGAGCAGAACGTACTTGAGGCCTGTGATTTTCATCAGCTGTTGTGTCAGGAGCGGGCAGCGTGGCTGGTTAAGGTCCATCATTAAGCAGCTGTTCCCTCTAGCATGCGGCTGGCTAGGAAAAGCCCAGTTTGGGCTACACAATGCAGAGTTTGTTAGGTGTGACTGCCTGCGACTGCAAGTGTAGAGCTGCCAGATTAGCTCATGTCTTAACTGCTTAGAAGAGACAAATAGAGGGCACCCAGATCACCAGCCCAAATACAAACTTGGTGTTTCCGCTGCTGGAAACACCCATCGTAAACGAAGTCCACAACATCAGTAAGAAAGCCTCTCATTTGTATCTGTTTTTCTTTCCCTACCATTCTTATTCTTTGTACCAGCTTTATTAGGATGGAATTAAAGTTATTCAGTCGAATTGGAAACAAACTGCGGATAGTGACAGATTTCCTTTCTCTAGGGCTGGTGAATTTATTGCGAAACACGCTTTGAAGCACTTCCAGCTATTACAGCACTTTCCAATACTCCAATACCTGCAGAAAGCAACGGTCTCACTAAACCGGTAATTCTGCCTCTAGAATTTGACCTAATGTATCTGTTTAAAATAAATGGGAAGTGGGTGGTAAAGATGTGGGAGTGGAGGAAGAGAAAAAGGAGAACGGGTAGACTTTCTCCAAAGTAAATTTTTCTCTCAGAAAATCTAATCTTCTACGTGCCCAGCCTAAGTTTTGAGAGCCTTGAACTTCTGTCCTGGTTCTTGCTGGTGGTGTTGACAGGATTGGCTAACATTGCCTTTTAAAAATAGCTCAACTGGTTCTCTCAGTATCCAATGACATGAAGTCAACAAGTCAACTCACAATGAAATTATTGCACATGGGTTCTTCCAGGTGGTGGGTGTACGGAGAACAGGTAACTAAGAAGTTTCTCTTGAAATCATGCACTCTTTTTGAAACGCCTTATCTTTCACAAGGGGAAGCACAGTAATATGTCCATACAAGCAAGGCTGAAAATACCCTCTGTGACCTAGAAGAACAGGAGGCCATGGGAGAACCCAATTACTGTTGCTTTTGTGATCTTCATGGCAGCTGGGAGCCCAATTGCTGCTGTTACAATAAATGGCTTTCCATGATAATGGAAATACAGGTAAAACACCAATTAATCTGAAATGCAATCAGGCTAGATATACTCTGTCCTTACTGGATTCAATAACAAGGGGGAGAACTGGAACATGTATCAACGCTTCAAGGTTTTCCCCTGTTCCTCTTGAGAATACATAAGTTATGGAGGGAGACAAAAAGCTTTCTTTCTGAATATACTGTGACATACAAACCCTAGAGCCAGGGGTTCACTGGAGTAACCCCTAAATTTCTAAATAATTAATCCTGTTACATCTTCACCAAATCCTTGGCTTATGATTCTACTCAGAATTCCTTAAGCAGTACCTAGGCACCCTTCTCCTCAGGGAAGAGGAGACTTGGAAGCACCTGTGGAGTTGTAGCAAACCTAAAAGTAGCAAGTAAATTTTATTTCTATGTGTCTGGCAGGGGCGCATCTTAACCAGAAGTGCAGTCACAAGTGACTTTGTGAGTGTTCTTGATTATGCCAAATATGTGGTATAATTTGATGCTTAATCTAATTTCGTAAGTGTTTACCCCTGGGTTCACAAAATCCAAATACAACAAAAATATGTATTTTTAAATTCTTCCAGCTGAAGGGGTGATCAGACACACAGTGGATGGGTTCCTCCAGTAATGGAGGGACTGTAAATGGTGCCACAGTAATTCTTGAATGGGTTCTGCTGTCTAGCAGCATCTCTACAGACACCTTCAGCAACAGAGCAACCCCCATCATGAGACACTTGATATATAAGCTCAGTGCTCTCTCAGCCTTGTGCCTACATCAAACTTAACTTCAAGCTTAAAACTATCTTTATTGACATCCTTTCTCATTCTTGCATTCCTTATGACCTGATGCAATCATCCCTTCTTATTAAAAGGGATTATTTCAATAGCAATGAACATTTTTCTGCAAACCCACTCCCTCTAATTCCTTGACTTGAAATGCATAGTTAAAACTTACTAGCTCATTTTCATTTGTTTTATACAAGTACAAGACCCTGACTTTTTAAGTTCAGTGAAAACACTGAGGGATTCCCAAAAGCTTAACTGAAACTGATGCTGAAACATTGTAGTGCAACAGGTAATTTTGCCTAGTAGGTTCTCTGTCTGAGTCACTGGTTTTAAATGATGTTACTTCCTTACTCCTGGATTTCAAAAGTGGTAAGAAATGCAATGAAGATGGATTATCTACCATTCTTTCACAGTAGTACTCTATGTTGTGCAGAGTTTTCATTGGGAGAACAGCCTCCTGTCACAGGCCCCCCACCCCCAGACCAGCCTTGTTCTGCTTTCTGAGTCACTTAACACCCTATTCCCACAAAGCCAGAGGAGATGCAATCTCTTTCCTATCTTCTCCATACCCGTTTGGTTTTTCTTTTTGTCCTGTGGCTGATGCGCAGGGAAACATGCAGGATGTAAAGCATTAATTCAGCACAGCTAAAATTTATCTCTGAGCTGCTTTAACATGAAATACAAAATTGGCTTCGGATGGGCATCCTGCCAAGATTCTCACCAAGGGGAAGAGAGTCGAGTTGAGTGTCACACTATTGCCGTTGTGAGGATCGAAAAATTGAGCTGGCTTGCTTTTAATAGCGTAGTATGGCCTATCAGCTAGTCTTACTCAGTGAATTCTTCACTATACTTCTCTTTCTACAAGAACAGTAGATTGCAATTTATCCTTTACTGAAATCTTCAATGCCAGAGGGCAAAATACAATACAAGGTACAAGGCTGAAAAAAACAGAAGAAATACAGACTCTCATTTGCAAAGCCCTGATGCACAGGTAATAAAAGGACCAACAGTACTATGGACAAGTTGATGGTGTCTGTAACTAGCTGTATTTTGCCTTAACAAAACTTGAAAACTGGCATGGGGGGAAAACAAACCCAAACATGGTATTTTTCTATGATAATCTACCCAAACTGCCTGCATTCTGTACCGACAACTCTGATAGGGCTTAGCAATAAAGCAGGAAACAAAGGACACGTTTCAGCTCAGTTTCAGTTTCTGAAACGGTGGGTGTAAATAGCTTATGTTGTACTTGCAGGTCCTCAGAGAAGTGTAGCACAAGAAACTCTAATGGCTTCATCCTTGGGGCTTAACAGCAGCATTCAAAACCCTTCTTGCACACATATTCTACCCTCATTCATCTGTTCATTTAGAAGCACTGTTTTTCTACCGAAAATAATATCACAGTGGATACTTCCTTTTTAAAGCATGATGAGATGGACCAATAGAAAGCAGTGGATGTTCTGCTCATTATCACGCTTCCACGGACTCCAGCTTCTGCGCTGGTGAAACTCTAGCCCTTAGAGGCTGCTGGGCTTGCTTTGTTCAGGCTTGCAGGGCAGTCAGGCAAAAGTGTTAAGTGCTCCTAAAACAGCTTCTGAAATGTGAAGATGCTAACGCCACCAGCTTGGACCACAATGGGCATAGCATCTTGGGTGAAAAAAATCATGCTGAAGCTCTTGTAGGTGTGGTACGCAATACTAGAATACAAACATTGCAGACGCATGCACGAAGCCAACAGCACACAGCGATCCTGACAGAACTCTGTTTTTTCACTTGCATGGTAGAAAAACTGAAATAAGGATATCCACAGCCAGCATGGAACACTTCTGGGAAGTAAGTGCCAGGAAGGCACAAAGACTACTGAGTCTCCAGGTGCAGGTCAGGAACAAATTAGTCTATGCTGGTCTTGACAAATAAATTATTTCGGACATCAGGGAATGAAGTCTTGGAGCAGACCTTGTAGAATGGTAGAGGAAGCAAACATTTTGAAGCAGTCAACGCTGACTGATGTCTTACAACAAAAACTGGAAGGTATGCTTGCAAAGAAAATGAAAATTTCTTTGAGATAATGCCGCGTGATGGTTTTAATCGCTACTCCCTCTGGTCATGTTCCTGCTGATAATCTAATATATTTGTTCTGAGCAGGCTAGAATAAGAAACTCGTTCATACTAGTCACAGGCCTCAAAGGAAAATTTATAACTGGAGCTAAACTCAGGTTATATTCTGCTGGAATGAAAGAAATGCTCTAGCTTAGGAACTGCAGTCTAAGAGCTGTAGAGTATTGTGGGACGGTCCTCCAAAGCACTGTCATTTGGAAGTGGTGATCCTGCAGAGACAGATGTTCAAACCCAGCTTACCAGAATTGTAAAAGCACAATTATCTATTACAGGTATTTAAAGACTTTAGAGATGCTGCACAGCAGGTATCTTTTCTAAACTCCCTATTTGAAATGCTTTGTCCCAAAGAATCAAAAATGTGACTGTGTAAGAGCAAAGTGAAAGCAGGTGTCATGACACCTCTCTTGAATAGTCTAACCTGAAGGTTAGATGATCCAAAAAGAGCCCTTCCCTCAGGTCATCCCAAATTTACTGCAGGCAGTGGATTTCCCAAAATTGGTTACTCTACTGTGATGACAGCGTAGAGCAGTATTCTTAACCCCCAGTGAGCTCTGGAGCCCAGTTCCCAGGAAAATACACCTCTACGCCTGGGTAACATACATATGCCAATGGGTTTCAGCAGCAGATTCAGCTTTCTTTAGGTCATCATGAACTTTATCAAAGAGCAGTAGATGGTGGCACAGAATTGTCTCAAACTTAAGAAAAGGGATATATTTCCATAAACCTAAGGAGTAAATACATATATATATTATATCTATTCATGCATATTTCCTTTTCCATGAGGCAACTCCCTTACTACTTCTGTGTTCTCTTTTTGGAAGACCTGACTTTATGTTTCAGCCTCATTTTAGCGTTTGAGATGGGGGAAAATCCTTCGTTGAGGTTAAAGTGGAGGAGAACTGTTGCTGTCACTGCAAATTTAAGCTACTAGTTTGACTGATTTGTCAACTCCAGGCAAGAGTGCAAAAATCTCATTTTATATTAGGAACTGAGCTGCAGTAATTCTGTAACTCAATTAACAATCTCTTAAACAAATACAGTTAAAATCTGAGTGAAGAATTTGATGTCTTTTTTTAGCTGTATGACTTATTTCAGTCTGAACAAAAGACAGTCTGAATCAATTACATATTCAAATACTATAAATTCTTTTTTGCAGCTAGTAACAAAGCTGCTGCTGTTGATCAAAAGGCTTTAAGGAAAATAAGGTATTTCTTTTTATTACAGAGCTTTCGTGATGTCTTTCCTCTAGGAGACTATCTTGATTCCTTTTAATAAAGATGCCTTTGAGGAAGCAGATGCTTGTCACAGTGGTATCTAGTGGATTAAGCCTTTTCTCCCCGAAACTGGGGGGGATTTATAACCGAAGAGCCTTGAATTATAGGCATTGTAAAATTAAAAGGCAATTCTACTCTGAAGCTCTCTTGCACGCTTATCTTGAAACCCAAATAGCATAGGATAAAGAAGAACAGTTTGAACCTCTTTCAGTCATGGTGTTTATTTGACCCCCAATTTACGGATCAACTCCTGAGCCCCAGTTTGGGCTAGCACAGCTGCGTTCCCCCTCTGCTCTCAGACTTTCAGAGAAAGACCTACAGCACTAATGGATGTACTATCGAGGACAGTTAAACCCCAAAGTTTTCTGCTAAACCCCAGAGGTCCATGTCGGGATGAACTGGCGCTCTCTTCGCTCTTGTGTAATGAGACTCGCAATGCAAACTCTTAGACCACGTCCCAGCCCAGCCCTGCGCCAGGCAGGTCAGTGACAGAGGACCCCTCCTAACAGAGCTGATGGAGTGACAGCCTTTAATTCGAACTAGCAGTGAAGTCGAGGGTGCAGAAAGGTGCATGCGAGTCTCCTGACTAACTGCAGTCAGCACTCATTTCTTGGGGATGGGAAGTGGTGGGGTGGTCACTCAGCGAGGACCATCCTTGCTGCCTGCACTGGGAAAGCACTCACCCTTGCAGCCAGCAAAGGGGCAGGTGCCAGCTGATGGCCAGAAAGGGTTTTGGAAGAGTCGATGGAGCTGCATTAAATACCAAGCCATGTTGTCAGAAGCATCGCTGGGAAAGAAACAAGGGCTATAAAGTAAAAAACAAAGGGGAAAAAAGCAAAGGCCTTTGAGACAGGCCATTATATTTTTGGTTAGAATTTTGTAACAGGCACAAGGACTTCTCAAGATGGGGCTCCAACTGGTAGTATGGTAATAACTTGAAACATAAGCTTCTATTTTCAAGCTCAGGTTTCGTGAATGGAAAGTAAATGTACTTAAAATGCTATTTCATGCAAATGGTAAGACCTGATCCAGTAGCCTCTGAACTCAGTGCAATGTTTTTTCCTTGAGGAATAACTCTTCTTGAGTGTTTTCGCTTCTCCAGGTATCTTACCAGAAGACATGGAAGGATGTATTGAGTGTTGAGACCTCCCACTCTCATCTTGTCCAGCCTCACAAACTTAAGCAGATGATACTATATCAGCAATGGAAAGAAGGAATGGTACAGTTCTACATTAATTGGTGATGCTAAGATTGGCTTTGTTGAATTTAATATTGCTTTTAATATTCCAAAGACAGTATCTTTTAAAGGGTGCTATCAACTCTCAACCTTGCCATCCGTAATCATGAGAAAAGTCACATGTCTGGTTTTGTATGATTTGAATATGTTTCTCTTACAGCTGTTAGGTGAAATGGTCCTGAAGTTTCAGTTAAATAACTGCCTTTGCTTTCTGTCCTAAACGCCTGTGTTGGATATTTGAGGGCTGTTCACAAAGGTGCCATAATTTTCTGGGCAACTTTACATTTCAGAGCAATGTTTATTTGCAGCATTTCACAGTTTACATTGTGCTATGATGAAAGAATTGTATAAACACCATTTATGTGTTTATTTCATTTTTAAAATACTGGTTCAGATTAGGATTACCATTCTTCTCGGAAGAGAAGAGATCGGAAGAAGTAAAGTGGCTTAAAGCACCCACAAACTCAGAAGGCTTTGTACTGTATTACCGTACACCATGTGAAGCAAGCCGAGGTGCCACAGCTGTGGTGGGGACTATGCAGAGGCTGGTGAGCAAGCCACTGCTCCTGTGACTCTGGAGGCCCTTGCCAAGGGGCTTTCCAACTTTCTGATTCCAGGTTGTTTGTCTACGGCAAATTAATAAACTGCAAAGCAAGTCTACAGCGGACCTAGACAAAATACCTTACTCATATTGGTACTAGAGGGCATTCAATAATTTGATTTTAATCAGAGGTCTTTTCTTTTTCTTCCTCCCGAAGAACCTGATGTTAACAACATTACACATTTGTTAGTTTTTTCAGTGCCAGCATTATGTCATGTCATAAATGATTATGATTTCCCATCAGACCAAAGTAGTTTGGAATAAATAGATTTTAAAAGAGGAAAGCGAAATCCAGGTCAGTGCAAGAATGGATATTCCATTTTGAAGCCATACATAGAGTCTAAGTCCTTATGCTTCATGATATAAAAAACATTTTTGGACCCTACGGTTTACTGAGTCAGCGAGTTCTTTGGGATGCTCAGCAACATGAATTCAGCACGCTTACCGAGCCTGCCCGCTCACCAGCAAGCCTGCGATAGGAAGCAATTTGTTGCTAGCAGGGAGGCGGCAAACCATACAGAAACACACAGGCAGTCGTGCCTGCGCTGGTAAATGTGGAATGGAGGAAGAGGACAGGTTTGGAAGATGGCATGAGAAAAGGCTTATTAGGCTTACAGAGGAAAATATTCGAAGATTTCAGACCAAAAAATGCTTGCAAGGTATGGCTTTGGCAGAGAGTCATTATCTTTCCCTTTTCCACCGCAGCAGACATCTCCACCTCTGCGTCTCTACGGACAGCAGTAACGACAGGGGAGACCATGAAGTCAACTGGGGGAAACAAAGCTGCACACCTATCGCAAATGCTCTTTTGACAAGCTTATTTGTCTCTACATGCACATTTTATCTTCAAGGCGACGGTGGATCTCATGGTGGAACGCTACCAAGTCAGTGGGAAGCAGGACTGCTGGTTTCAGCTCACAAAAAATCCCAGTCTACTGCGGCCGCCTTTGCACAGGTCTGTGGGAGTTCTGCTGGCGCTGGTACGCCAGGGCGTTCTGACCACGTTACATACTTTGCCCACATCAAGTAAACAAGCAAGCTTGCACATCGCAGCAGTGAAAACAAAAAAACGGGAGGAAATCTTCAAGCCGTTCTTACATGGGAGAAAAAGTAATAATGAACACTTCTGAAAGCGGCCAATGAAGTAGAACATTCTCCTCTTATTATTACTTGAAATGGTTCAAACTGTAATAAACATCATTCCAAAATCAAAATAATATCTCACCACTGTGTTTTCGTCAAATACAGCGATGTCAAACGCAGGCAAAGCTGTGGATTGAGGCTATACTCAGTAAGCTTAATGCAGGGTCCAGACAACAACAGCTAGACAGCCTACACTGCAAACCTTTGAAAGAACCAGTGCATGAAATTGCAGGGGGTTTAATTAATTTGTCATGCTGGTGTTTGTACAATCTGATTAGGTAACAGCATCTGATATGGTATCACATAGGAGAGAGGATTCATCAGACTGAATAATTACATGGATTAGAAGAGGACCTCTGAAACGCTTGCGGGGCTGGCTCAAAGAGAAATGCAATCAGCAATACTGAACGGAGACGCACCGGCCTCAAAGGAATTTACTGGTGGGGCTCCTGAAGATCAAGCTGATATTCTTTAGCATTTTCATTAATTTTCATTCACCACATCACAAAGACTGTGAATATGCAGATTACATATGCTACGGATGCAAATCTAGTAAGCACCACCGGCACAGACGACTTTGAGACTTGTGTAATAAAAATGGGATGAAAAAAAGTAGAAAATGCCAAGCCAAACACTGGGGACTAATAACAAGAATTTCTGCCACGAGCCAGGAACTCATCAGTTAGACTGGGTGTACTAATATGTTGCCAAATGACTGACCGGCAGTGTGATGCAGCCATGGAAAAAGGCAAATGCAATTGGAGAATGGGTCTGGTGAGGCATTTCTGGTAGAAACTGAGAAATATTTTTGCTGTTTTAAGGCCTTGTTAAGACGACAGCAGGAATAACTCTGCACCAGATCAAGGAGGCTTTCAGAGCATCCCCAGTTCAGTGGAAGGTTACTAAGCTGATCCAGGGGTACAGAGAAACCTGATCGAGTGAGAGGAAGCCAGAAGAGCTTGTTTTCCATAGCAAAGAGAAGGCTGAGAGGTTGCTCTGTTTCAACATAACCATGATGGAAAAAACAGGGAAGAAGAGCCATTTAATTCAGAAGAAAGTGCTGGCATTAGAGAAACTGGGTATAAACAATACTTGGATACGTTTTGGCTGTAGTTTAGAGGGAGGCTCTCTAACTACTGAAACAGAAAACTGTTTTTCCCCCAGAGGTAACAAGAGCAAAAAGATATGGGGCATAATAACCTGGAAAACCAAAGGGGTGCCTGCATCTTAATTTTTAGTTATTTCCATAGGCACTAAATGTCGCTTGGATCTCTCGTCCCATTTCACCCCTTCTTTCAGTACAATACAAAGCATGAGGATGAGAAAACACCCTCAAAAACCAGCTTTCAACCAAGGGGCCATCGCCTCTTTTTGTGGAGGATGCTCTCGAAGATAATTTCAGCAGAGGTGCTCCAAGTCCCGTCCCAGAGGTGTCTTCCCCTCCTCCTCCAGCTGTTTTCTAAAACAAAACAGCTGGCCTGGCCTCTGAGGCAGCATGTTTCAGTGCTGCTGAGAGCCTGGTATGTGTGTGCAACAGCTCTGTTACGTAGAGGGAGGTTGTTGTGGTTTGGGTTTTTTTTTTTTGATAGTCCTTCTTTTTTTTGCCTGTCACCCCACACTATGGCTACAGCTTCCTCTTCAACAAGTAGCAGGACAAATTTATAGTCTTTCAAAAGGAGTCTGTAAGGGAGGAATGGGTCACAACAACATCGCCCCTACTTTCCTGTGTCCTCAACCACAGCAGCACCCAGCTCCTCTTTCTCTGCACCCTGCTTTCACGTCACACCAGCCTGCCAGCACATTTCAATACTGTTAGACTTACAGGTATCACCTCCTTTTTTCTTTAATCATGCTGGCTTCAGCTTTTATTAGCCTTTCCCCAAGTTATCTTTATCTGATCCTTTAGCATCAGTAAACCAATATTTTATCAGCATCACTGTTTTTACTTGGCTACATGTGCAAACAGAACAGATGAATACATATTAAAAGATATAATGGAGATAACTGTATATGCACTGCAAGCCAAGATAATGAGAAATTTGATTAAGGACTTCTTGTTGCATTTTTTAGAAGTGAAATATTATGAGTACTCTGCATTTAATAAGGTGCTCTGCCTCTGAAGGATGCAGGCTCTGAATTTTATTTTAGTAAAAGTGTGACAGGATCTGTGTCGTCCTTCCCCTGCTTAAATCACAGAAAGAATTTAAGTGGGTACAAGACAGGGAAAGGCGCGAAACCTCCTACACCAGCTAGATACAGGAGCCAGCTGCTCTGCCTCAGAATGGGTTGAGCTTGCTCAAAATCACTCTAGGCTAGGAACTAAAAAGACCCTGGTTAGTTTGGTACCTCAGTCCACGGGAGAGAAATACTTCTTTCCCTTAACATCACCTCCATCCCCCTTTTTTCTTCATGATTTGGTTTTGCTTTACTTTCTTTTGTTTGCACATCACTTTTTGATCTTCAAGGGCTACAGAGCCTGCCCACCCTAAACCACAGTACTTTCCAATACATTTACCTGCTTTATAGTATTACTTTTAAAAAATGTATATACTGGGACAAACTTAGACAAAACGCCCTATCATAAAAGTGGCTGCATTCGTTTTCTGCAGCAGCTGCACGGGCTTCAGAGGTGAATCCCAAGAGTCCTCTCTGAATTCAGAAATCCCTTCCAACATGAAGAACGCAGCAGGAGGAAGCTTCAGGGAGGATTCTTCACTGCCTTCTACTTTCTATAGGTATTTGGATAAACTGCAAAGAAGGAAGCTCTCCTCCTGAGGTTAGAAGACGGAGGAGAACTGAAATGGAAAATGAAATAAATCTTTCTGTTTTGACTTGTGAGTAATAACTGCTGAAGCCAACTTTTCCACACAAAATGCTCCATTGGTTTATGTGGCCAGGATGTTTTGCCACCAAAATCTAGGTGGAGTCAATTGAAATCTGTCCTGCGGGTTTTGCGGTACGTTAATATGTTTTCTAAATTTAATATACTGCAGGGCAGAAGGCTTGAATTCCTGAAGATAGCAACTCCTGTATTTTTTTCCTTTTTCTTTCTTGCCAAACAGACCCAGATGGAAAGGTTTCTTACAGTTTTCTCTTCTTCCTACCACAGGCCAGTCAATGAACCAAAGTTTATTCACTTTGCCCCTTTGGGAGCGGTGTCCATCTGCATGTCTGAGAGAGCGAATGACTGCTAAAGTGAGAATAAACATCCTGTAAATGTCTGGAGGAAGGAGAAGCAAACTTGGACACCTTTTGAGTAATTAAAAACTGAGCGTATCTCCTCCATTTTTTTCAATCCTTTGAAGAAATATGACGAGTGGTGAGCAGTTCACTGGGGAATCGTGAACTTTATTCCTCTGCATTCATTGCTGAAAAACTCATCAGCAAATGAATAGTTCAAAGAATGGTACTAAAAAGTGACAACAGGAAAGGCAGAGCTATGATTTGTCTGGCAGCGTACTTCCTGATGACTAAGTACTCACAGCACACGAGTGGAAAAATATGATACTTACACTTGAAGGCCAGAGGCCATAGTCCAAAAAAACAATCTCCTATAACAAGGAAAAGGTCATCAGGACTAAGATTTCATTTAGCCTATGAAAGTGTCTTCAGTTTTTCATGGGCATGAGGGCAGGCGTGACTTCAAATGCCAGACCTGAAATTTTGATATGGCCAATCTGGCAGAGGATGAATGAAAACCTACCATTCTACTCCCCAGAGATGTAAAGCCTAAATAGCTTTAAAAGAGATCTAATAGAGAGAAGAGGGTATTCACTTCTCCCAAGTGAAGATAATATAATGATCTAAGCAGTCATATGGGTTCCACAGAAAGAAATTGCTTTCCCCTTTGGCTAGAGAAGTTCAGTGTTGCTTGTCTTCAGTTCAGAGGTGGCACTGTAAGGTACTAATAGCCAAAAGACAAAGGATGACATTGATTAAAAAAAAAAATAAAATCTATCCACCTTTAAGTAAAAACTCCCAAACAGAACTATATTATGAATTTTAACAACACTTTCAAAGTCCTGATGTGGGAGCCAAACCAAACAGCGGGGCTTAAACCACTGCTCTGAAGTTTTGTTTAACTAAGGCTGAAACTCAACAATTTGAGAAGATCTAAAATGGAAAATGAGGTGGTTTGCCTCCTTCCCTGGTGAACAGTCATACCTTTACAGACCTTTCTGTTAGAGGTTAACCTCTCAAACCTCTCTCCCTTATTTGCCAAAGAAGAGTGTGGATACAAGCAATTCCCTAGAAAGCTAGTAATTTTTTTCAGGATGGTGAACAGAAAATAATGCACATACAACATGGAACTTTAAGGAACTGGAAGCCATACCACAGCCTTATTTATAAATAATGCAATGTTTTCTTCTAATCTCCTTGCTCCTCAAGGACCAGACCTGTTAGGATAGGGAACACCTCCTCTATATTTGGACACTGCTTAGCACCACTGCACATGTTTATTTTTAATGGAGACATCATGATAACTGAAAATACTTTTCCCAGTCTTTTCTGATGATGGAAAGGAGAGAAAATAAACCAAGGGCTGAAACGCACTGACTGAAACTTGATTTGTGACGGTGATACTTTGTAGAGTGGGGTTCATGGTTGGACTCAATGATCCCAAGTGTCTTTTCCAACCTGAATGATTCTATGATTCTATAACCAGAGATGGAGCTGAATAGTTTCAAGTGCATCTGAAGTAATTTTCAACGGCTATATTTAAAGTATTTGTAGTTTCAACCCCGAACATGACTTTTTCAGCATTTATTATTTCCCTCACCTTGAAATAGGAAGAAAAAGCCCTCAGATTAAAATAACTGGGCCACCATAGCTTTGAAAGGTATCTCCATGTGCTTTTTCAAAAAAAGCTTATCTGTCTCTTGTCTTCTATCCTATTCTATGGTGAAGGGTAACAGACAACCTGATGCTTCCTTAAGGCAGCAATGAACGACTGAACTCATTTTATTTCTCCACTACTGCATGGTTAAAACAAAGCACAAAGAGTTGCTATGTTTAAAGTTTAGCACACTGTGATGAAGCAGATATCAAGCCCTTCCATGTAAAGTACCTTAATTGAATTATCAGGCATTCTGTGCCCAATGAAAAAGAGAGGGTACTTGCCAATGAAACTACCCTTTTATTCACTCATCGTTGTTCTCCTGTGCAGCTCTGGTAAGAAAGCTGGAGGCAGAGAAAGGGGACACAAGGGGGTTTTTTATTGACAAGGTCAGCTGTGCACAGAAGAAATGGTTTTGCCAAATTTTCTTTCACCTTCTCTTTCAAATCCAGTAAATTCTTTCAACCAACATTACCTAAAAACTTTCCATACCCGAGTTAAAAGTAAAAAACCAAACCACACCAGCCCTAGTGCTTTAGAACCATTGAAGGAATAAGAAAAAAATCTGCATCTCATATAAAAATATGTGTTGATTAGCTTAAATAATTGAAATTCGTATTTTTTAACCCTTTGAGGGGTTTTGATTTTTGAATCTGAAGTGCTGTCAACTTTGAAAAGCTGAACTGTTGGTAAAATCACAAAATTCAATAATTAGCGTTTTAGGAAATGCTAAATGTAATAAAATCTGATTACAGTGAATGCCCAAGCAATTTTTTCATTGTTTGCTTTGTTGTCAACAAGCCTAAGTATGACATAACCCTGTATTTATTAATTTAATTAAATCACTTCACCATGTTACTTCCCCTAAGGGCTGAACTCCAGTGCTAGAATAACTTTATACCTTCTTATTGTGCAAAGGCATTTCACTTCTGTATTTGTATTTAACTTAATTCGCTTACTTGTCTTAAGCCAAGTCCTCACTTCCAATCTGCACATCAAATGAAAAAGAAAGCATGTGCACTGATGCTGTTATTAACTCCATTGATTGGACATAGGTCTGGAAAGGCACTTTTTTTTCTTCACAGCCTCCTCGTTTGGATGGCTTCTTACAGAAGTTCTCAGCCACCTAATTGATTTCAAAGGTATCTAACAGTGTTTAGGAAATCTGACTTAGTGTGTTTTAAGCTGACTCTTTTGATGTGTTTCTTAGCAATGTGCTCAGCTGGGACATCCTAGTAAGAAAATAATTACTTCTTTTTTTCCTGCGTATAGCTTAGGTGCTTTTTAGAGGCAGGTCATTAATAACTAACTTGGCAGCATCATTACTTTCTGCTGCTGGCTCACTAGGCGATTCACCTACCTTACCAGAAGAAGATGAACCAAAGGTTATAATGATGCGATGTTAACTCCCTTCAGTGAGACAGGTAAAATGCAGAGGTTGAAGGGGAGCAGCTTTGGGAAGTGGCAGCTATCCAAACAGCTACCACTGCTGCCTTTTTCAGACTTCTTTAAAACTCCTGCCTTGGCAGAAGGCAATGCCCTGAGCAATCCCTCCAAAGCTATTGTACACACTCCACGAGGTATTGTGCAGCCCACGTTGGTATGGTGGATATAAATTTTCCTCCTGAAAGGAATAAATCTTTCACAAGTAAGGGAAAGAGGAGATATGGTTTCTAAATGAATGATTCATTGTTGGAGGGCGCCGTCTTGATTTGCTGGAGTTGCTACGATACCACGGCAGCAATGCCAACTTGTCATAGCCCTTAGCGCTCTCTGGAAGCTCAGTAAGCTGAAAAAGCATTGCTGAGAGAAATTATTTATTTTTAAACAGGACGTGTGTATTTACCACAAAACTACTTTCAATCTCCCACCTTGCTGCACAGGCTGCCTTGAAATTCGTTGTAGCCTTTTTTTTCCCCTCTGTGGGTTCTGGGGGAGTGAAGGGCATAAACAGGAAGGCAGCGTACACTGAGGAAGATGGCAGGATGCCCCAAAACGGTAATTTAAAAAACTCTCCCTCTATGCCTGCCAAAACTTGGGTTTGGGCCTTTTTTTGATAAAAAATGAAAAATATAGTCAACAACTTTCTGTCTCATTGAAAGCATTTGTGGCTTTGCTGATTGATGTTTATCAAGAAAAAGTAGAAAGCATACAGCGTATATTCTTTGTGAAGACGCACAGCAGGGCTATATAAGAACAAAAACAGAATTTCTTTTGGGAATTCTCACGTTTAAAACTGTAACTGTAGTAACAGCAAATCTGTCTTTCAGCAGCATAAAAACTGCACCTTATGCAAGCTGACACCTTAAACAGGGCTCCTGCAGCAAGCTAATGGTACAAACCAGGGAACTGGCACTAACGAAACACCAGAGCATCTTATTAACTAACAAAAATGCCTAGCGGAGATGGGAGTGAGGTTATAGGCAGGGAGAAAGAAATTAAGTACCAGCATACAAATTTGTGGTGCGGCGAACTACAAGGAAAATACGGAACTGAATTGCTACTGTTGCTGAAGGAAACTTGGCTCCTTTTGCAGAAAAGCCTGTGACTGTCCTGGGCAGATGAAAGCTCTGAAAGAGGAAAGACTTATGTCACATCCTTCCCAAGGGCCGCAGACTTTCAGAGAAAGTGAAACAACAAAAAATAATTTAAGAAATAAATAATGCCAGCGATTCATTTCATAAGGATCAAAATGACAAAAAGATGACAGCCTCTAGGTGAAGATTGCCTAAGCACACACCTCTCTACTGTTGCAAAACTTGATTTTCTGCAGACAGCTGCAGCGCACGCTGCCGCCTCCTTTCTCTCGAAGTTCTCGTTAGTCCCCTTAAATTCAGAAAACAGAGTACTACAAAAGTGGGAAGTCCGAGAGGACTGCTACTAAAAAGTCTTCCGCTCCTATACCTTGCCCCTGCCAAGTCACAAAATACAAAGAAAGCAAGCGGGATGGAAACCAAAGTAGGAAAATTGCTTGTAGAGAAGAGACTAGATCAGGGAATGGACACCCAGCCTCCACTACCGAAAGGAACTGATTTTTAGCTTCGCTGGTTTTTAGTGAGAAAAACTAAAAAGAAAGGACTGATTTCTTTCTGAATTCATGACTGAACTGGCATGAACTTCACCAAACTGAGTAGCTTCTTGCTTAGACACTTCAGAGCATCACTCTTTCCTGCTGAAGTTTGGTAAGTGGTGTCTGTTTTTAAAGAGGCTGTGCTCCTTGACTGACAGCTCCATCATATTTCACTTTCAATAGATGCTGAGAAATGACCCAGATTGGTTCTGTAGGAGGCTAAAGCTCCACTTTAGTAATTTCTTTCTTAAATAAAATATATTAAAAAGTTGCCATTAAATCTCTCTTCTTCATATCACAATTAAAAAGTCTCTCTAAGTTACAGCAGTGAGCCCAGAAGGACATACATAAGCTTATTCATATAAATGACTTCTCAGAAGTAATTCATGGTGCCTGCTCCTTTCTGGGTTGTTCTGTAAGACCATCTGTGCTGATTTCCATTAAGAGATGTTCACTATGCTGACCAATACTGGCTTATTACATACAAATACTTATGAAGTTAATACTATTACTATTAATATCCACATATGATTCTTGCCTTTAATTCTAGGGGCTGCTCCTAAGCCTTAATCTTACCATATTTTGTTCAAAAGAAGAGACTTTTCTCCCTTTATTGCTGTTTCCTACCAGAGACTGATTGTTCAAAAATATCTAATTAAAGTGATACAAAATGACCCACCTAAAATGTACCACTGGCATTACACTGAACACATATACTTCAAAAGATACAGCTTAAATCTAAACATATGGAATCTGTTGGTGACTTGGCTTGTCATTTTGGAGCTTGCTTCTAAAGCTGAACTGGCAGATGTTTAATCCTTGGGCTGCAGGAAGATATTCTTTATAAGTCCTGTTACTTCTCAGTCTTTTCCCCTTGGTATTGCAATTTTTGAAGAAACTGCTGAAACTTCCTATTCCTTTGCTGCTTGATAGTAGCAGGAAAACAGGGAGGTTAAAAGAACAGTAATACTTGAAAGGTACTTAAAAGGATACTTAAAGGACTTGAAAGGAAGTGCCAGCAGTGTCAGGAGGAAAGCACGCTCTCTGAATGAACGCACTGCTTCCCTACGGCATCTCTAGCCTTTGATTAGGCTCAGCCCCATGGAGACTCCTGGAAGGATCCTAAGGGCTAATTAGAAAAATGACATGAAATGATGAGAGTCTTCCCAGCTGGTCTTTATCCTTTGCTTTCCTTCTCAGGAGGAAAAAAAAAAAAGGCAGAAGGAGGGAATACTGTACATAACAGTAACAAGAGAGATGGAGTTACATTAATTATGGTGGTTATTCTATCAGATGTGTGTTGCAGTTGCAGGGATTGAGATGTCTGAAAGGAGGTCACGGTATTAGAAAAGGGTAATTCCTAAGAAGCCATCCCTTGGAGCATGTGTGAAAGGCTATGGGAAGAAAGCAACTCCTGGGCAAGGCTGCGCTGTTACTTCACCTTTTCTAATACAGCTAGGGGGGAAATGGCATGAATAATTTGCCTAGGAGCCTTGCTAGATTGAAGTAGGAGAAGTGAATTTCCTTCCTCTGCTGCCAGTATTAGCAAACTGTGCTTTGCTTTAGTCTCCCTTGTTGGTAATTCTTACTGCTCTCCTCTGACACCGGATTAATTATGAGTTTGGCATGATGTCTGAAAAACAGAGAGCAGTGCAGTGGCACAACAAAAAAAAAAAAAAAAAAAAAAAAGAAAAAAAAATCTGGAGCCAAAATTGATCCGCCTGCACCAGCAGCTGAAATGCAATTTATAATGGAAAAAAACAACACCACCTTCCATGCCAGCTGCTCAGAGTGTGGAGTTTATACGCAAAGGTAGCTCCATCTAGAAATAGCTACTGCTGTAATTTATAACGTTATACCTAGCTTAACAGGAACATCCTTTGACAACAGCGGAGGTAAGAATCAATATTCCCCGGTCCGGCATTTCTGTGCAGTCAGATTGTGGCTGCCAGCTAACTAAGCCTCGTTACTGGGGACATGACACAGGAGGAGAGAAAATAAATGACAACAACCGTGACACAGCTGGCCTGGAGGAAAGAGCTGCACCTTTCACCCAAGCATCTTAAATCACTTCTGCATACACTGCAACGGCTTAGAAGCATAACGTTATATGAAAGGCACAGAGTAAGATGCTAGTGGTGGTTGTCACAACTAAAAGCTTTAGCACGATGTGTCCCCAGGTTACTGATCCAAATCTTGAATATCACAAGGGGAACCATCATATAAACCGAAGTCGGCCCCATGTGCAAAAGAAGGGCTCTGTAAATCTCTGTACCTAAGGACTGTTCTCCACCAGAAAGTGACATCTGCTTCTCTTTCATTTAAATACTATTTTAATAGGTAAAGGACTTTGTAGCTCTTTCACTCTGAGATTAAACAGCAGACTCAAATAGAGGCCCGCAGATAACACAGTTGTAATAAAGACATGCCTATTTGTAGGGATGCGCACATGCCGTCGGCAGTAGGAAGAAGTAGAGACTGTACTAAAAAGAAAGATCAGCAAGTGACAATTATCTTGCTGAAGGATGAGCTGCTTAATGGAGAAAAAACATGGCCCAGAGCTTTTAAGGATGTGGTCTGAAGTGAAGAAAGTGGGTGCTGTTTCTCGTCCAGCCATGGACTTACGACCTTCATTATAATAGTGTCTTTGCAATAAGCACTGAGAATATTAGTATGTAGAAATTACACAGGGGAAAATGCCATAGTAGTACAGAAATAAAGAACATCCCATGCTGACCTTCACTGTGTGGATTTGGGTATCTGATTTCTATATGCAAAAGCTGTGATTTTCAGAGAATGAGAGGAGGCTTTGCACCCTGGCAGAAGGAATAAGGCATGTTCATGAGGAAAGACTACAAAAAACAGTCTGTGCAATTCTCTGCATAATGCAAGTTAAACAAAACTGGAATTCATAAAATTCAGATCTGAATCCTAATTTTTTTTCTTTTTTATTTTACAGAGTAAAAGGAAACTGATGCTAAGCAGTATGAGAGCTTTTACAAAAATATGATCATCTTCCTTGTCAATATGGGTGCATGTGAGCCCCCATGTCCACTGCAGTGGCACTAACAAAGACAGACAAAACCTCCCCAGCGGACAAGTTATTCCACTAACGTCCCTCAGCGCCAGCTTCTAACAGAAGTTCGCAACTGTCAGAAGGAGTTGCTAGACTAGATGGACAACTGAGTGGCCACTGATGGACAGCTAGAGGGACACTGGCTGCTCTGGTGTTAGTAATATAAATTTACTCCTTATTCACACCACTTGAAATACTACTAACCTACCTCAGAGGTATTTACTGATATTTGAGGTGTGCTTTGAGGTAAGAGCCATATGCACAGAATATGCACCTAAGTTTATGGGAATTAATCTCTTTTCTGTGCTGTGAAGGTATTTAGAAGAAGAAAACCGACATATAGAATGCCGGTCTGCTTAAAAACAATGGTGACAAGAAAAATGACAAGCCCAGATCATTCAGCATTTGTAGGGTTAATTTTTGGGGAAAAATGACACCAAGTCACGCCCTTACATCTGTAAATCTTCAGATACTTTCTGAGGTGTCCAACCAAACAATATCTACGATATGCATATAGAAATTAACTAACTGACATCAAACAAATTGCACTAATTGATCTGTAATTTTAATGTATACTCAAGCTGACACTCCAGACTCTTTTTTTTTCTCAGTGCAATTAGGAGAGAGAGGGTTTTTTTCCAAAAACCCTTCAGAGAATGAGGCACCCAGCTGCTACGGGCTCTCAGCAACAGGCAGCCTAAATCCCTCAGCTGATGCAGGGTCAGGGTATTTATTAGCCTCCCAACCTTGTCCTTATTGCTGCACTGTTGAACCCAGGCATGGTGGGTTGCTCTCCTTCGGCAGGCAGGAGCACCAGGTGCCTTTTGGTCTCTGCTAAAAAGCTGGCTTCTCACCTCAGGTGTGTTTTGTCATTCAACAGCAGTAACCAACCCACCAAGTTGTCCACCATTGCTTTTGCTCGTCTCCCCCTTTAGCTCCCAGAGTAAATCTTAAGTGATTTCCCATGGGAAGAGCAGAAGGCACACAAGCTAAAAACACTGCATGGATAAGTAGTCCAGAAAGTTCAAGCCAAGGAACTACCTGGTAGGAATAAGCTTAAAAATAACCCAGATCCTGAGAGAAGAAGAGACATCTCACAGTCTCTGTGTCCCAAGTGCGAGGTCTTCACTGGTGGATTGTATTTTGCTGTGTACCCTATCAGGACAGCGTGTGACGAGAAATCTCACGGTGAAATAAATGTCGTGTCTTGCTCAATAGCTTTTTTTGGCAAACTGCAATATCGTATATGAACAACCATTGCTCTTTTCTTTAAAATGCAGATTAAAAACCCCAGCGGTGGTTGCGGAGATGCTGGAAGCCACCCATCAGCAGGCTGGTCTCGCCAGCCGCAGGGCCAAAGGCAAGGCAGCTGCCTGACACGGCCTCCACCGTGTCAGCCGCCTCCTCTGCCTGACACAGCCTCTGCCGTGTCAGCCACTTCCTCCTCCTCCAGCCCAGCCTCCACTTAAGTCAACGGAAACATTTCTTTGGCTTCCATCAATACTGGACCAGGTCCTCTATCACTGAGTGAACTTGTTTGCTTTCTTCTGGAGCGGCTCCCGCATTTGCAGAAAAAAGTGATTGCAAAAAACCTAAATTCAGGCAGAAAAAAACCGTAAGATGCATGCATGGCGCTCATGCCCTGTCAGGCTGTGGGCTACGGGGAGCTGCCTGCCCTGGCACCACCGGCACGAAACTGGGAGGAGATGGTGGCCCTTCGCACTGCTCGGCCCGCACGAGAGGTGGCCAAGCACAACAACCCCACGCAGGCAGAGGGGGAAAGGAAGCGGTCTGAGATAACACACTGCAACGCAGACGCCGAAATCGATTTGGGTCCAAACCAAGTCATGCGTACGAGGTAAAAGAGCAAGACTGGAAAAACACATTGCAGAGCTGTGCTGTAAAGAATTTGTACTAAATCAATCCTAATGCACTCCTTAAAAATAGTGACTCAAGAGGACTGAATTTGGCTTGAGAAGCCTACGTAAATACATACATATCTCAATGAAGAAATGAAAAATGCACTCAAAGGCATCCCAACAAGCTCTCTTTACTTCAAATTTATTAACCTTTTCCTAAATTGAGTGGACATGTAGTTAACCTATTAGCATGGTTGCATGCTCCTACGGTACTTCATTAAAACTTTTTAAATCTTTTTGAAGTATTTTCATTAATAGAAATGTCAGAATGTCTCAGGTCCTCTGGGGGGAATTTATGACTTGTTATTATGCAGCTTTAATAATTTAAATGCCAATGTAACAATCCAGGAATGGAAACAGTATGTTCCAGGAATGCAGCAGTGAATTAGTAATAGTGATCTGCTTGTAATTGCTGATTATCCCCATGAATTTTACCCAGACTAGTAGAGTGAATGTTTTTTTACCAAGGAAAAGAAACTTGGGAATAGTATGAACAAAATTCCAATCAACAGTGGCTTACCCTGTTTCCAGCAAGGTTTTGACTCTCTTTATCAATCATATAAATAATTGCAGAGGTTCAGCGTATGGAGCACGAGACCCTACTCCTAAAGCAGGGCCAGGGCAAGAGCCACATACTGCTGCACGTGTAAATACGGGATCCTGTTACCAGGCGCTGCCATTGCAATGTCAACACAAATACTGTCGCTAGGGGAAGGAGAACAGCCAGCGGGGCTAGAGAGGCAGTCAGCTGGACAGAAGGCAAGGTAGCAGAGCCATGTGTCCTGGGCAGTTTTTGCATACGCCAAAAAGTATTTGAATGTTATACAGGACATGCTGCAAAATAACATATGTTCACTTGGATGTGTTTTCTCCTACCGACTGTCCCACCCAGTCTCATTTCTCCTTTGACAGTATTTGTTTCAAGGAAAGAATCTGTGGTTTGGCGGGGGTAATAAATACAGCATCGCCATAGGTTTGAATGAGGAGATGCTGGGTTTCTTGCACAGCAGGCTGGGAGGTCAGATGCACAGTACCAATACGAAAGTCTGTGAAAACAGGTACGATTACAAAGGAAAATGTTAAAAGAGGAGTCCGAGATAACAGATGGCTACAATAAAACAGAAAATGAATAAACAAAAGTTGTGAAGGAGACTAACAAGGGACAGGTTATACAGTAGAGAGTGGTGAACTGCGATACAGACTACAGGAAAGAAAAAGATAAGAGGAATGCCAGAGCCTTAAGACTTCGCCAGGGAGTAGTCACTGTAGATGATGAAATTAATTTCACTGAAATGAAACGGATGTCCATAGTGAATTCAAGAGATTATTCATGAACTGAGGACATTAGGCAAGTCAGCTCTTGCAAATGAGCAGTTCAGAGCACGGGCAGGCCAGAAGTTGTCAAACAGTTGATACGCAAGGGACATCAGGGAAGTGGGAGAGAGGTAGGTGAAGATGCTGAAGGAAGGTGAACAGAAGCACAGATGAGTAGGAAGTACCGTCGGAAAGGCTGCATGGAAAAAGGAAAGATGACTTCAGTAAAACTCATTCTGGATCATCTTGGACAAAATACGCATTTTGGCATCCCAGGCTGTGACACAAGGGTGCGCTCACCTGAGACTGGATCCGTAAACCATGCTCAGTGCCTTTTGCTATTCCACCTCTGAGCCACTTTCAATCACGCGCGATTGGTACTGAGTGTCTTCAAGCTTGACCATGAAACAATCTCTCGAGGCATGCCAAAATCATGCTCTGAAGTCAGTGGAGCACTACAAGCATCTGCTCAGATGCATCATGTGCCAGGAGCAGGCTGACACTGACCATGACAATATTAATTGCAGACTACTTTTAAGACACTGCTCAAGCATATGGTGCATTTTGTGTTTTTATTTTTAAATTAATACATGGCAAATTAAATAATTTGTGAGGTTTACGGTTATTGCATTGTGTGGAAAAAGATGTGAACTTGATGGACTTGATTCTCCTTTTAGAAGTATTTATGATATCATTTTGACTTCATGGCTGCTGCTGAAATCAACAGTGGGTTGGTTAGTAGCTTGGGCAAAAGAGAGAAAATTGGCTCCATAGGTGTTTTTTAAATGACAAAAAAATATAAATATTAAGACGGCAGAGAATGCTTACTCCTGCATTGTGAAATTATGAACCTTGCTTTCTTCTTTTCCTCCATACAAAAAGCAGTAACACTGAGTTACGCCTTTCCAAGCTACTATGGAAGTTAAAAAGCAAACTGTAAAACATCCATGCTAACAATTGATGAAGCCTGTATGTTTCACTCAACTCGTGCTGCCACTCACAATCAGTTTGGCAATCATACAAGCAAAAGATCTTTGTCTTTCCCTTGTTCTGTTATGCAACTCAACGTATTTGCCTAATCCACTGTTCATTGAAATCACTGGAGAGGTACAAAACGTTTGGTAGGCCTAGGAAGCCACTTCTATCCCAGTGCATACTTCCAAGTGTGCTAGTCACATACATAACCATTTCTACGCACATTTCCCTTAAAGTATCAATAATGAGAACTTGGTGTCCTCTAAAAAGAATAATAATGTCTGGCTCACCCCAGAACTGAAGCATATGACAACAAGGTCTACAAATTTAGCTACTATGAAGTAGGAAGTAAAAGGGTAAGATGGAAGAGAGAGCTTTCTCCTGCTGGCAAATGGAAATGCACAAGCTCTTCTGAAGTGAGAGACCAAATTGTCAAGAAATAGGTGAGGCCACAGGAAACCGTCTATGAGAAAGGCAGGAAAAAACACTCCAGAAGGAGACTTGACACTTGGGAGTTAAAGGGAGAAATGTCACGTAATTTATTCGATTAGACTTTCTTGGCAATATTAGGAGGTTCTAGCTGAATATTGTTATATTTCTACTATTGCAAGCGTTTTTCCTCACTTGAATGGAGATGCCCAATGGTATCAAATCTGCTGGTGGCTTTGAGGCAGGAATCAAAACACCTCACAAATGAGAAAGCTTTCAGATTTTTAGAGCTGAAATTCTTACGTTTATGCCAACTAACCGAGTTTTCAGAGCCCTAAGACAATACGTAAAATTGCACAACCTTGCCTGACAGACACTAATTCAGCTATAGGTAGTCCAAAGAGGCAAAGACAAAACAGTGTCTTATAAAAATCAGCTTAAGCCAAGATGTAATAAGAATTAAGGTAAAATGGAAGAAATACTGTAGATAACATCTCTATCTCCTGAAACAAAATTTCACAAGAGGGAGTAGAGGAGATCCTCCTTAAGTGATGTTAACACTACGTAAGTCATGCCATGCTAATAATTAGTTTGTTAAGTGTTGAGAATGACTTGTTATTTGAACATGTAGGTTTACATATGAACAAATACTAACCTAAAATCTGACTCTGAAGTATCAGCCATCACTGATAACATTAGCATATGAAAGAGAGAACAAATGAACAAACAGACTTTCAAATTTGGATCTGTTTGCTGCCACCTCAGAGTTCCTGTGTGTCCAGTCAACTTTAGTGTATCAACATTTTTTATTAGATGATGATACAGACTTATAAAGTTTCCAGATTTTTATGCTCGACAGAAAACTGAGTTTGGATGTCGACATGTATATCTTTATTTTCCCTTGGCCTGGGGTAGCTTTTTCCCTCTCCCCAGTAGACCCAAGACTTACTTCTTTCACACAAATTCAGTCTATTGACATATAAGAAAGTAGAACTTCGTGGTCCAAGTGGTCAGTCAGAGCTGTTCCTACCCCCGTCCAACCCCACATGCCTGCCTTCACATACACACACATGCACAACCATCCTCATTTGTTGAAGCGCTAGACTTTCCATTTTCCATGCATTTGCTGGTTGGCGGTTTGTAAGTGCAGGAGCAGATATGGCTGAGAGATAGCACAGAGATTTTGCAAAAGACCCTGTTACAGTTGCACAAGAAATAAACAGAATTAGACAAAACAAAAATTGCTGTTTGCGTTTGCCAGCTTTGGAAATTTTTCCTTTTGATCATTGTTTGCTAGGGAATTTGGGGGCCTTTAAAGTATTCAGGGACCTTCGCTGACATAGCTTTGCCTTCCGCATCTCTTCTTCTCTTGAAAATGGCTGGCAAGATAAGTTCTTCCTGATAACCAGGGGTCATCGAGGTTTAGCGACCTTCTATGGACACCCTTGCAACATCACTGCTTGTGGAGGACTGTGGAGGCAATTAAGATAGCAGAAGGAGAGACCGGGCTTACAAACAAAATGGAGCTTGCTGGACAATAAAGGTGCTTACACAGAGTTGATAATCTCCGAAACGCAGCTCATAAATTGCACTGTCCCCTAACAGCCACAAGTGAGAAATCCTTTCTCCACTCCACAGCGGCCAGCACTCATGTTCGTCATGAGGAAAGCAGAGAAAGAGCAATGGTGCCACCAGGACAACCACATTCATCTGCCACAATCAGCCTCAGCAATGCAAACGCCGACCTTTCTTTTTGGCATGGTGGGGAGAGGGGGAAGGAAGGTATTTTAACCTCCTGTATTACTTTGCAAGTTTTTCCCTTTGGTCTCAATGCGGCCCTCAACAGTAACAGGGGGTGCTGGACGACAGCTTCAGAGCTACCTCACTGTACCAGGTCTGGCATGCCAGATGTGTAGGTATCTCCGCAGCCTCAGTCCCAGGCTCCATGGGAGGCGCTGCAAGCCTTGCCCACCACAGGACAGTCAGGACCAACTGCCTGCTACTGAACTGTCGCATCCACAGCAGGAGACCTGCTTTCAAGCTGGCACATTTTCTCAATTTGCTTTATTTCTTCAGTTCAAAACCACCGACTTGAATTTTGGCAAAGGGCAGTTCTCACTGTTTCAGTGAAGAGCAGGAGGCTGGTGGTCACAAACTATAAAGTGAAACTGGAGGGGAAAAAGGAGGAAGCAAGACTCATCTCCTAGGGCACGTTCCAAATATCTTACTTATATTCTGCCTTTTAAAGTCCACTTCTGTTTTCAGATACAGCCTCATTCTGCTAGCAGCAGCCAGAAATACAAAATGGCCTAATTAAAAAATTTCCTACAAAGCAGGAAAAAAAAATCAATGCACAGATTTCATTTTATCATACATATACAACGATTGCCTGAATTTGCTTCTACCTAACAGCCTGCAGCCCAAGGACAGTATTTACAAACTAATTTGCATTTATTTTTAGATCAGGTATTCATTGAACAGGGAGCAAGAAATTGAGCAAAGTAGCAAGTGACTTGCATCACAGCTCCACGCATGAGACAGGACAGGTGAAACGGTGACAGGCACTAACAGTGAAGAAAAATCTGAAAGCAGGGTTCTTAATTGTGACAAACGTTCAGCAGTGAATTATAATTACCATTTTATTTGTTTACAGCACTACTGTCTCTAACTTTCACTTCCTCAGCTGATGATCTAACAAGTTTTAGATTTTTACTAAACTTTAACACTAACAACTAATACTAAATTTTAACACTAATGAGCTTTTTTTCTACAAGGAAGCAGCTGCAGGGGACTGTGCTGTCACCAAGTCCTCGTGGTTGTCACTGCTCCCCAGCTCACAAGCGATCCAAGTCCTGGCTTGGTTGGCTGCGCACTTACGCTGAGGTTGCCAGAGATAGCTTTGGTACCTAGGTGAGAGCAAGAGTGTCCTCAGTGGTTCCTGGTGATGGCTGGGGAAGGGAAGGAAAGAAACTTAGGTGCCGTTTGAGTAAGAAAACCTGAGATCTGGCCGTGTGTGTGCGTGTGTTTTTTGTGGAAGAGAGGGAATTTCCTTAGGATTGTGAGGTTCTCTGAGGCATGTATTTGATTCATTTTTCATCTTAAAGGATACTGACCGCAAGGCTATGAATTAATCCAGTGCTGACATCTAAGGTGAGACTACAGCAGCATCGCTGAGATCAGTGATACCCCAGTAAAGGAAGCAGTGAATAGGCGGCTGTTCAGTGTAGCGTCAGGTCAGCTCGGTATCGTACAGAATTCATTACGTATGTTTCCAAAAGAAGCATGACTCAGATACATGTGATCAAGAGCATCTGCATAGAAATCGGAGGCAGATGTTTGCCAGCAGGCAAAGCGCAACCTTTAGAAACAACGAGCTCCATTGAAAGGGTGAGTCTTCAGGTTTCTGGAAGAAACAATCCTTTTTGACTACTGCTGTTACAGCAAATAAGAAATTGCAGTTGCAGTGTCATACAAACTAGAAACAACATTAGAAGAAAACAATTAATACTTTTTGTGGTTCTTTTTAAACAGAAGATGCTAGGCATTCAGATACTAAGAAACTACAGCCAAGTTGATCTAGAATAAAACATAGCATTAAAATACAAAATACTGTAACTGAACTATAGCAATGCATATTTAAACACAAAAACTGTCCTGCCTTCAAAGTCTAAATTCTCTGGACACAGACACAGGAAGTCAGCCAACATATCGTAATGAAAAAATCCCTTTTGCTGCAAAAGCACACTGAAGTTTTATGTTAAGCTTTGCTCTAGTATCTGTAAGTCTGCACGTTTGCGACTTATGAGATACTGAAATTCTATAGTAAAAGGCTGAAATACAGACTCCCTAAATGTAGATAGATCAAGTAAATCACTTGAATTGTTTTGTGGGGGATTTTTTTCTTTTTTTTTTTTTGAGTATGACTGTACATTTATCCAGGGTTCTCATCATCTGCAACTTTTTTCTCTAATCTTTTTTTCTGAAACATAATACTGCAAATGATGCTGCTTGGTCTCCACAGCTGTTGTATAGCCTTCCTGATTTTAACTACCTGTTAGGGAATTTGGCTAGAGTAATGCTGTTTTCTGTTCCTGCTATGAAGTTTATAAATATAATTGAGCCAATACAGTATTGAAACATTGGTTCTGTATCCACCTTCAAAAAAGGAGAGGAGTGAAATATACTGACTGTAGCTTGAGAGCAGCCTGTTTCATGGCCCTCGCTAGCCTTCGTCCTTTGTTTAACTGTGTTAAGAATGGGTATAGTCAGCTGTATGTTTTGTTGCTCTTCTGAGAGTATTATGAACATTTATCTGTATAGAAAAATGTGGAAAACAGAACTACTCATGTAGAGTAGTTCTCAATTTAGAGTTTCAAACAGAAAACCTGCCTGAATCACTGTCTTAAATTCCATTTTCACAGAATTAACGTTATGAGGGATCAGCTTTATCCGAGCTTTATTTCCAGAAAACATCTCACACTCCTATATAACGAGAATCAGCTTTTTGCATGTTCAGGTCTGAGCTTGCTCTTCCCAGTAGCCACCGTCCAGCTCTGCCAGTGGGCAATAATGAACCCTTCTGAGGGAGGCATCGCAGACAGCACTCCTCAGGTACCCAGTGAAGGCAGATGCAGGGGTTTCTTCATCTCTTGTGGGAGCTCTGCATCTTACTATAAGATAATAATGATTTCTTCACAGAAGTACCCCAGTTACAAATAAAGACCAGGCTATCGGTGCAGTAAAAAGAAAGAACATCCTTTGCCTCATTTTGTTAGTTTCATTAAAATCTGTGAGATTTGGCTAGTGCTTTCTACAATTGGCATCCTGCAGCCTCATTAGGATTATCTAGTACTGGTTCATAAGTAAAGATGCCTTTTCGCACACTGCTGCCACCTTTTTTTCTGTCAGTGATGAGTGCCAGCTACCTTCTCTTTCACCGCTGACTTCTCTGCCTATGGCAAACAAGTCCTGGTGATACAGTTAGTACAAAAGAAAGGTATTTTTGAGGCAGTAATACTTGTGTTTCAACTAGTATTTCACAGAAGGCGTTTCATAGTGTGTCACAGAAGCGTTTCAACTACTAGCTTCTCTATTCTTTCCTCTCTTTCTCTTCTGAAACACCGCTAATACGTAGTAAGCACTCAGCAGTCATTTCAGCTCTACGTTATTCGAAGCAAAAGAAGCTGAATCATGCTATAGGAAGAATTACATACCCCCTACTTTTACTAACTTCTGACAGAAGCTGTGGAATCATTAGAGCCACCGGCTTTGATGTTACAAGAGGAACTGCAAGGGCACAGGCAGTGTCATTCCCTGTAGGTGAAAAACTGGTGGACCTTCATCTTAAATCCACACTGGTCTGATGGGTTAACAGACTGCTGTTTGAAGCCGTGCATTTGTTCCTCTCTTCTGATCTTTACTTTTATTGTCCAAGTAAAGGGAGATTTGCTTATTGGCATATCCCAGGCTCTTGAGTTTTCTTCTGCTTTTTACATAGTAAGTTCTTTGTCCGGAAAGCAAAGCAATGTGATGACTATAGCTTTTGTTCCAAGGTCTGGGCTGAGTTTTGGGCCATTAAGACTCTTTCCAATTGTAACATCTCGTTCCCTCAGGCTTTTTATGTAACGGGTGATAAAGGAGTTGGAAAGCAAATTTATTGCCTCTTTTTCTTAAAGGTTTTCCTTTTCATCCTTGACAATGGTAACGGGACCTTTACCACTGATGCTATTGGGTTTCTCCTGAGTGTCTTATTCTTTGGTGTCATTAACAAGATAAGTTATCCTTTCCTAAATCTCCTCCTCCTGTTCGCTTTCAAGGGTCATGTTTTTGCCTGGCTTGAGTGTTAATGTGCAGAAAGTTCCCACCCAGTGTATGGAAACTCCACAGACCATCTTAGATTAAGAATGCACTTATTTGCCATGGATCTTCAGGTATCTTTTCTGTGGGTATCAGATACTACAGACAGCCAAAAACTTCCAGTGGGCCAAAAAGAACTGGAGCCGCTTTTATGTCATGTGATATTCCTTGTCTTCCTTCTTCCCAGACTTCCATCTCTCTATTTTCAGTTTGGAAACCCACCATTGTGCCCGATATTCACACTCCCAGTGAGGATTATTTCTGATGACTTCACAGTTTCATAATGACATTGAGCAACGTCTGACATTTCTCTGTACAGGCTGCAGCAATTTCTATTTCCAGACTGTCTTTATTCTGCTTAGTTAACAATGATACAGCAAATTTCTAATTCACTACCAACAGTGAATGAAAAAGATCAGTCTTTTAAAAAGACTGGGGAAGAAAAAAAAATAATTTTTCTGCTTTCTAAGGACATTGCTACCTACCTATGGCTCAAGGGAGCATAACGACTCCTTCAAGGAGGGAACATATTCAGGGAAACACCAAATCTGCATCCATTTCCCTGTGCATTACTCTAGCAATGAAGAGCGATCATGAGACCTGAAGAGGGAATAGCTACGCTGCAGAAAGTTTTCAACCTTTCTGAGTTTAGGATGCAAGCATAAAGTAAACAGATCTGACACTTTATTTGTGGAAGAAAGAACTCTGCCCTGGTTAAAAAAAAATATAAAGGTCAACAGCTTTCGTGTCTCCTGAGGACACAAGCTGAATGCAGCTGGATGCAGGTAATTCTGCCTGTGGGAGACAGTCTGCACAACCGAGTGCACTAGGGGAAATCCTGCTTGCTGCCGAGGCACACAGGGATGGGGATGGCTGGAGATGATGATGGCTACTTTGCAAAAATCTTTTAAGAGCCAACAGTAATTAATCCCAATGCATTCAAGGGACAGGAATCCTCTCCTTGCTACGCACAGCCAGCCCCTTGCACCCAGGCCAGGGTCTGTGGCCAATCCCACCATACAAATGTCCCTTCGCAGCAATACAAGCATGGGATTGGAAAAAATTCCCTGAAAAGAAGGGTGGCAGGAAGATTCACCCCTCTGCACACATGGCAGTGGGCAGAGTGAGACAAACCTTTTGCCTCCCCTCTCTCGCTGGCCGTTCCCCCTTGGCAGGGTTGAAGAAGGAGTAGGGCCAGATGATGGCTGCAGGTCAAAGTGGATACAACACACCTGATGGTTTGGCCGTTTGCTTCCATCTGCTGTCAGGAGAGTAATTAGACTGTGCTCAATCAGCCCTCTGACACTCGCACATACATGGCGTAACTAAAGCCAATACAGAAGCCCCCAAGTCAAATAAAACTCCCTTTTCCCGCAACCTCGAGTCAGTCAGATGAAAATGCTCAATCTCTGAGATGCAGAAACCAGCCTCTCATGTTTCAGCATTTGCTCTGCTTACAGTCACATCATGAAACATTTTAAAATCACATTTTTAATTAACTAGAGTAGCACCAATATGGCTTCTTAGTCGCAGCATTTATGCAGAGGCCAACAAATTTAATTCCTGCACTTCTAAAATGCCACACTTCTGAAGGTGCTGTGTCTTATAAAACTTGTGATGGATTTTTTCTTTTAATATCTCATTACTGTAATAATGGTTACTTTCCTTTCAGAAGGACCAAAGCAGCATAATTCAAATGGATGGAAATATACAGACTGAGACTTTCAATGTGGCAGACGGAAGTTAAGCATTTCTTTCCTGGTGCTCTCAGCGCAGTCTGGATGCTTCCCTCTCTGGCATTCTTTTGGCACTCCTGTCTTTTACTAAGAATACGCTACAGCAGCAACGTTTAAAAGGATTTTCAAATAACAGCACCAGCCCACTATTTGGAATTCTGGGAGAAGACATAAGCAATGAGAAAATGAGAAGGTATTTCATGTTTTGAGATTGTCCTAAATCAGGGTCAATGGCAATGACAAAGCAAACATTGACACTTGGCTTTGATTTAACATTAGCATGTAAAACAGAAAAAATTAACAGATAAGCTATCCTGTGAACAGTGACAAAAGGCCATTGCCAAACCCTTCCAAATTTTGTTAAACGTGTTATTATTGAAAGCACTTCTTTATGAACCTGAATATACATTGTCTTCTCTCATTATATTTTTCCTCATTCGATTGAGCAACCTCCATCCCCAAGCTCATCCTTCTTCTGTCCCGTCCCCCGCCCCCCGCCCATTCTGCTGGAGCAGAAAACGAACAGAGCTTCGTTTGTTCGCCGGTGCCAGCAGCAGCAGCAGCAGCAGCAGCAATGTCAGCCCCGCAGAAGCAGCCGCCCTGCCTCCGTGGCCCCGGACGAAGGGACACCTCGTAATTCTGGGAATCGTGCACCCCAGAGGATGGAACACGTGCATCATGTTCCTCTGAGAGAACAGGGTTTGTGGAGGTCTCAAGTAAGCAATGATTTAAAAAAAAGAAAAAAAAAAGGAAGAGAGATCCAAAAGTCCAAAAGTGAGCATTTTGGAACGATGATGTATTCAGAGAGATTAAAAAATTTGCTATGAGAATCAGGGTTTAAACAGCAATAGCAGGTTCTCTCAGGTAATCACTGGACAGCATAAGCTGAAGGCAAAGCACCTGCTTTCTTGCAGCTCCACTGAGGGCCTCCCATTCCTTTTTGTGTATTTATGGACCATATATTGTATATATCAATATACAAAATAATAATTGTCTGTACCAACTTCTGCATTCTCTCTTTCTTCCCATCACACAGGGAATGGAAGTAACTTCTACAGGTGTAGGCTTCGGTCCTTTGCTGTACTCCAGGCACGCATGCAGTAGAATGACTTTCATTAATCAGCTTTCCTGCCCCTGCTCTTTTCAGACCCTCGTTCTTCTGGTAGCCTGAAGCCTTCTTCATTTCCAGCTTAAAAGTACTCAGTTTGTTTACAGTCAAATGCTGCAACCCAGTTAGCTCTTGTTTGCATCTTCCCTTATCTATGTACTGACGGCAAATTTATGCATACTCTACCTGTCTTTACTGCGATACAGACATCAAGGTCCTTCAGCTTCTCCTTCTCGGATAGGATGAAAAATGAAGAAACTAATAGCTGGCATTTCTTTCGCCTAATCTTTTGAACAAGCTTGAATTGACCTGCCTGAAGTATGCGTGGCCAGAACTGTGCTAAGTATCCCAGGTGAAATCTCACTTGAGTCATGTATTATCTCTACTGGGAGACAGGTCATCAGGTAAGTCCTCCAAGATCTCCAATCTTCTCATCTTTATGTCATCCTCACGTATTTCATATTCCCCTTTTTTCCCCACAGAGAATGGGAGCCTTTTGTGGTAATACTTGAGGCTGCTTGCAGTGCCTAGGTAGGGAAACACCCATTCGTATTCTTTAGGAGACGACCCTGCTTCAGTAAACTTAGAGATTTGTAGCCTGGACTCTTGAAAGTGCTAGGCAAGCCAAAAGCAATCTGCTACAGAAGCTGTTATTTCACTAACTTGTTTATTCAGAATACTTTCTCCTAGTTGCATGTTTTGAATCTTTCCATTATACCAGTCGGCTTGTTGCTTCTTTACTCTCCTCCCCTGTTCTGTTTGATTTTCTTCTTCATTATCAACCTCTGTAGAAATGCTATCAGCAATTTCTGTAGAACGGGGAGATTTTCAAAAAGAGTTTTAAGATCAATGTTGGCTCAGCACAAGTTTAATTTAGAACATGTGATGGGGCTGACTCACACAGTGCTATTCATGCCATCCATCCCTGATTTGGAACAAGGCTAGTAGTTTAGTTATGACCTGAAAATGTCTGAAGGCAAATTATATATAGCATTTTAAAAATATTTATAATGTTAGGAATGTTTATAAACATCTCCAGAGTGCCTCAAGTGAAGCACAGGTTCACAATGGATACATTCCTGACTGAAGCCTACACTGAGCACTTACTTCACAACACCTGGACCTCTCTGCACAATGCATTCATGCCCATGTAAAATGACTGAGCTTTACTTGCTTCTCCCAGGTTTCCTCCAAGGATCGCCTTTGAAAGAATACACCAAAGAGCAGAGCCTCTAAAAGAGGCTTTGCTGAGATTAGATTCTCTCAACACTCCAACATCTTTATCTCTGACCTTGCAGGTAAGAAAACATCACTGGTCAGCTACAGCAATGAGACGCCTGCGTCAGGATGAACAGGCATGTGAGGAATGCCGGCAATGTTATTCTCGTCTGTGATCCAGAAATTGGCTTTAAGACTTAGTGAGAGAATAATCACCCTGACCTTCATTTGCAACATCTTTAAAAAACCACACCAGCGAGGACAGCAGGCATGTACCATGTGCCATCAGACACCAGCACGCAGGGAGAAAAATTTCACTGCTTCTCCTACACAGCATCGTGCTGAGCTGGAATTCAAAACAAGCCACTGGGGTGAGGACGAGAGGGAGCCACAGGTCACCGGCGGTGGCAGAGCAGTCACAGCCACCTCTCTGTGACATGCCTGCTCCCAGAGAAAAAGCACCTGAACCAGACTGACCTGGAGCCGGCCCTGACACGGTGGGATGAGAAAGGAGGAGCACAGACAGCTGGGCAGCACGTTCCCTGGTACCACAGCTGCATGTCTGGAGGAAGAAGAAGAGGCGAGCACGGACCCTTTGCTAGATAAAGTCTTGCAGCTTTACAAAGCTCACATTCTTCACTTGAAGCGTGGCTGCCTCATATGAGATAAATACCTGTGCATAAGCTTAACTCAGGCCTAAATTTAAAGCCCACAAACATCAAAAAGATTTAGAGTTAAGCATTTCTCTTGCTGAATCGGGCCTCTCGTTTACAGCGAAGGAATCTGCTGGGGACGGGCAGTGGGAACCTTGCCGTCGTGATTACAGTGGGCTGCTCCCCTGCAAACAGCAACGGGACATATTCTGGAGGCAACCCTTGGACAGGCACAGGAAAGGAAAAGCAGAGAGAGGACAGAAGGGAAGCAGATATTTGAAGATTACGGACTACTCCGGAGAACAAAAAAAATGGGCAGCAAAGGGGTGTCAGGGTGACCAAGAGGAGGCTCAACTTAGGAGCTGCCCAGGGCCACTGACCACAGCAGTGCAGGGCAGGCCCCAACCCAGGGCTGAAACCAAAAAATCCCTGGTTTTAAATAAATATGCACAAGCAAAGAGCCAGGAAAAAAAACGGTAAAGATGAGATTGATGATGCTTGATCCTTTTGGGTTCAGCTTGTCAGACTGCAGGCGCCAGACTGTTGGTTGTGGTGCTGTATCAGTGTGCTGCCATGCAAGGATGCAGTGGAAGGGGAAAAAAGGATTGAATTGTGCGCGGCTCCCTATTTTTATGGCCTGTTTCTCTCTTTCTCAAGGGGATGTTTTCTTTCTTTCACAACGGAATCACAAAACAAAGGGATATACACAGAAGATTTGAGGTTATAGAATCTTATCTGGCCAAAACAGAAAGAAGAAAAGTGTAGAGGTATTTGATGCTAAATGTCATGAGACTATAGAGGCACTATTCTTTACGGGGAGCAAATGAGAGATGCTCGTGCTTGTATTTGGCTCTGAAACCAACTCCCAGAAGTCACAATAATAACCTTTTACAAAAAAGCTACTAATCCTTTTTTGTAACCGTTCCAAGCTGGCTGTGCATCCTTCACCCCTACACTGTGTCAACAGCAAAGTGAAACAGTGCTTAGGGTCCCTAATGCTATAAGCGTGTTAAAGAGTTAAAAAAAAGAATTCAAATATCCTTTGTTCTTCTGGCTGTGGACATAACCACTTCCCTACCCAGCCAATTTGCCTATTTCTTGCCATAGCAGTCCATACTCAGAGTTCTCAAGAGATAAGGCAAACTCATCTAGAAATCACTGTATTCATATCTAATGGTTTCAGGTGCCGCTACTATTCTTATCTGCTCTTGAAAAAAGGTCAAGGATATTAGTGAGTCACGTTTTTTCCTCCATTTATTTCTACAGTTCAGCGCAGGTTATTCTTTATCGCCAGCTGGACGAGTATTGCTTTAACATTCTTCTCTGTGCTGGTCATAGAGAACCTGATTGCCTTCTCGTTAAGCTAAATTTACACTGGCATGCCTCCTTTGTCTACTTTAGACTTCCAGCAGGATGAGGGAGGAAAAAATACCTAGTTCATTATTCAGCAAGATATCAACGATGAAATTACGGCCCGCAGCCGCTTCGTCTGTAAGCATCTCAGCCTTTCTAATGCAGTGAAAAGCTTTCATGACCAGAGACAGGCATTTGCTGGACATTGGGACTTCTGGGATGTGCTGGTACTTCCGAAGCCAAAGTCATCAGGCTTTTTCCTTGCAGGCAGCTTCCCCATTGATCTGAACCTCTCTTACTACTCGTTTCCCCTTTCAAATCAGTAGATGCACACAGAATACAGCAAGCTCCACATCCGCAGATTACTGCAAGCGCAACTGAGCCCTTGGAGCTCAAGTCACAAATATGCAACTTAACATGAGGTTTCCTTGACGAAGTCCCGAGGCAATGATTGTGCCTTTGCTAGCTATTTTCTCCTTAGTGATGCAACCACCCACAATGCGGTAGGAGCTTGCAGCTGACAAAAAAAGGCATGCCGTGATTTGGAAAAGCTAGCCCACGACTATAGTGGCCTTTTCTGGACAGCGATTCAAAGCCCACCAACAGGTCAAGCCTAGAATAAGAAAATGTCAAGCAGACTACCTGCTGTGATTTCTCATAAATTTATGAAAGAGAGAAAGGTTGGCCTCTGCACAGTGTTAGCAGAAAAAAGCACACTACTTATACGTTAGATCCAGAAGGCATTGCTGACGAAAGCTCTTCCCAAGTCTATTACAATGCTGGAGCATGTCCTAACCAGTAGACCGTTGACTGCATCTCAGAAAGCTCATATAAGAACAAGACGGTGAATGCTGAAAGGTCGTCATGCTTTCATGCTTTGAAATAAAAAACTCCGAAGCAAAATGACTGCCCACAAGTACATTAAGAACAGTGGTGCAGTGATCAGGAGTGCTCTCAAGGTCACATTTTGAAAATGTGAAATCCATGTACAAAGCCATTGATTCAAAAAATAAATTTGCACATGCGACCACCATAATAGCATGTAACCAGAGGCAGCTCAAACTATAAGGGACACATCAGGTGTGTGTGCAACTACCTAGATAATTCCATGCACAGCTTTTGTCCTTATTTCCTTAACTATTTTGCCTTGCATATAAGCCAGGAAGTAATGAAGACAGTACTTTAGCACCACTCAGTGTGTAATTCCCCCATAAAGGCAGTCTCCTGGTCATGACACGGTACGTACATGTGTATGGGTGCACCTTCTGTATTAGAAAAGTACTTGAAAAATGTATTTACCTATAGCAAACAGAAAGCTTTTTGTGGACTACTACCTTTGCTGTCTTAAGGATCTGAAAAACGTTTTATGGTTTGGACTTCCTTTCTCTTTTAAAGCAAATGCTTAAGATTGCGAAATCGTTACGCCCCAACATAAACACAAGGGACGCTGACGGTGCTGTCATACTAAATTTGGAGCCCCACATTACCAGTTGTTTTGTACTACTGAAGTGCAGAGAAAAATGTCTCCGTTATTCAGTCTGGAGAAAAGAAGGCTCCGAGGAGACCTTATCGTGGCCTACCAGTATCTTAAGGGGGCCTACAAGAAAGCTGGTGAGGGACTTTTTAGGATGTCGGGTAATGGTAGGACTAGAGGGAATGGATTAAAAGTACAAATGGGTCGATTCAGAATGGATGTTAGGAAGAAGTTCTTCACCATGAGGGTGGTGAGACATTGGAACAGGTTGCCTGGAGAGGTGGTGGAAGCCCTATCCCTGGAAGTTTTTAAGGCCAGGCTGGATGGGGCTTTGAGCAACCTGATCTAGTGGGAGGTGTCCCTGCCCATGGCAGGGGGGGTTGGAACTAGATGATCTTTAAGGTCCCTTCCAATGCTGACGATTCTATGATTCTATGACTGTACAAAACCAAGGACAACTGGGGTTATTTTGACAGGCTTCAAAAAACTGCGAGCAAGAGAGGGCAAAAATTAAAATCTAATGAAGAGCGATCATCCAAGTACTCAGATGGTAAGATTTATTCCCCACCACCACAGGCCATCCAAATAGGGAAAACCAGCTACCAAGTATATATATCAAGTATATCACCTGGTGTGTCAACTTCTGCCGGGCAGAGTTGGTGGCCAGTTTGAACTCGTTTGCTCAGCTGGCCTGTTAGGCTCAGTGGGTTGCAAATAATCCTAGCATTCAAAGTCATCTCCAGAATGCCATGGTAGGGGAGGATGTGGGATGGACTGATGGACTAAGTTACCAAAGCTAATAACAGGATGAGGTCAAAACGGATGGGCTCCCTGGTGGCAATTAGGGTAAAATGCTGCACTGCAGGCTCCAGCTCGGCGACAAAGCCATGCAGATGTCTGTGTAACTAAACCGCTTCAGCACCCATGGGACAACCAAGCAAAGCAAAGGACCTGCAGAACTGAACTGGAAAGATGGTAAGGGTGCATGGCTGGTTGTGCATTTCATGGCACCACAGGACCTGAAATGTCCCCTGTGTTTGCTGAGTCTCATCTCAAGGCAGCTATGCCTTTAAGCTCTTTGAAAAAATCAGCTAGCCTCCAGTTTAAAAGTAGATTCAAGATCTCCCTTACTTCCATGCTGAGGATGTCTCAACACTCCACTTCTCTCACACCGGAAAGGTCCCTGTATTTTGATAAGCTTCATTTTGTTTGGATTTTTCTTCTCAGTTCTTCTGGGGAGACCTGAGTGCTGTGTGTTGCTCACCCAAGAAGCAATGGGCATGCTGCTTCTGTTACGTGCTTCTAAAATGAACAAGGCAGGGGTTTCACAGTCAATACTTTTATTAACGAGGTAACTTTGGTTTCTCTCCCTAGCAAGTGCTCTCTGTATGCTGAACCTGGCAGGCATCGTGTGAAAAACAGAAGGCTGTAAGACAACTGTATCGTGATCACTAATCATCAATACTGGAGATTCTGCACCTCTGAGTTGCAGTTTTTGTATATTGTACCTTAGTATGTATAGTTTAACAGGAAGAGGCCTTACTAACAGCCCATTAACGACATTACCCTTCTAGACTGCACTGAGTGTCTTTGAGGAGTATGTGGCTCCCAAGCTGCTTGTCTCCCTCACCAGAAGATGTGGCCTTCAGGTTTGACCCACCATGCACAGCTCTTTACAGTGATCACAATGCTCTTTGCTTTCCGTGACTCACTGAATTTGAGCCTACGTAAAATGCCACCACCACCTAACACCATCTAAAGCGCAGCACTCTTCTTGTCACATTTTAGAAGGTAGTAACGTGTGAGAGGGAGCGACTCCTGCTTTTCCCTGGAAAATCATCTGGAAACCTTTTCAGTCTAAATTGTGTTTAACTGCCCCAATCTCTTTCATTGCTCCTGGCCACATTCTCCTCCATGGCAGTGACCCACCTAACCCCACTTCCTCTCCTTCATGACCACACTGCAGTTCATACAACTGCAGACGGCTGTCAAATTCCCTTTTTCGTCCAAATCAGAAATGCTTCATTTCTATAATCTTTCCTCTTATGTAACTGACATTTTTTTTTCACCTCTCACCAGAACCGACAATGTGAAGTGTCTTCCTTGCCCTGTAATGCTGCGAACTATTCATTTTCTTTTCAAATGGGCTAAACGCTTTTTAATTGGCAAGATGCTGACGGAGGAAACGGTAACGATGGACTTGTGCAAGAGTCTGTCTTTCATCTGCAAGACAGCAGATTAGAGATCAAAGGCTGCCCAGTTCTTGGAGCACGCTGGTATGCTGGGGCAAGGAAAGTCTTCACAATGAGGAGGGAGCTGCCGGAGGTGGATCAGAGCTACCTCACCTTAGCTGGCCATGGCTGTGGGAACAGCAGCTGCCGCTCATGGACAGAGAGGTTATAAAAATAAGATAGTGGTCACCAATACGCAGCAGAATGAAAAAGGGGTAACACAGTGCGAGTAGGAAGCGAACAGGAAAAAAAGTCTAACAAAATCTAAATATAAATCCTGCATTTTCAGGGAAGTAAATGTCAAATACTGTCATTAAAAAAAAAAACAGGGCAAGAACAGTGGGTGCAGCGCGGTTGCACCCCTTATACCCCCTATACACACCAACCATCCACTCAGTGAAGGAAAAACATCAGTCCCAGCTGGCACATGTCAACGTTTTCTTCGGCCAGAGGAGGTCAAAGCCGTGCAGACACACAGATCCAAGGCCAGCACATGAAAGCCCAGTTATGGCCTGCATCTGATTTCATTCACTAAGTACAAAACACAGGTAAGAAGCCAAGAGCACAGACCACCTCCTTGCCAAAAGCCTTTCAAATCTATTTGTCAGCAAACATACTAGCATGTGCTTTGGTGCGGCGAGCTTTCAGCCCCACAGAACCCTGTACCCTAGGGAATATTTACAAAGAGTCAGAGGCAGGTAACTAAAAAAAAATGTAAACAGAAATATGCTCTCCAGCTTGTATGGATGTCAGTTTTCTCTGCATCTCCACTGGAAAATTTTCTGGGCTCTGAAAATTAAAAAAAGGTTGGAAACAATTGCCTTAGTGATCCAATAGCAATGCAAAAAAGCTATGTGAAGCAAATCACTTGAAAATAAGTTGCGTCTTGCAGTTTACTCGCTTCCCACGCTAAAAGCTGAACTCTCGCTGAACCACTACATCAGTAAAGCAAACTGGGCATGCTAGGCAACAGTGACCACCCTTTCTCCAACAGTAACACTCCTGCCAAATCAGAAACAGTGACTTTTTGCATCATCTTGGGGAAAATAATTAAATTGACACTTGAGATTTCATGCCATTGTAGCATTTAATTTTTAACAAACTGCTCTTAGCTCCGCAGTATTTTTCCTTTGTCCTTTTCTAGAATGCTCTTGAAAAGGGTATGGAAATCAACTGTGTTTTTGCAAGTAACAATGCTGTACTTCAGCCCTCTTTGGAACCAAACGCGTGTTGACACCTGGAATTATTCTTAATTAACGTTTCATGAAGGCACTTTTATTCTGCACTACATCAGAAAGGAACTAATCAAGAAAAACTGCATATGCAGACAAACTCTAAAGCAGGGTAGCAAAGTTCTGTGGAAGATCTGAAAGAGAAGTGATACCATAGAGGAGACAAAATGTAGAACTGCAGAGCTTTGCTGTTTCAGACACTGAAGTTCATGGGTCATTTAGGCCTCTTGTTCTTACGGCAGTTCTTTTTTAATTCTCCGGCTAACGGTTATCTGAAAAGGCAGTGGTGGTGTCTAAAACCATAGCTACAGCAATATCACGTCAGTAGAAAATCAAGCAAGCAGAACGAAGTGTAATCTGTTGATCTAATAGCATATTAATACTCCTGTTTCCCTCTCCCCAAAACCCACAGGTTTCCAACTACAAATAGGATGAGGTGCCAATAGCTAGTTAGAGTATCTTGTTAAAATCTAAGGTCATTACAAATTTTCCAGAATTTTTTTAAGAAACACATGTTCTGATATGCCATTTAAACTGGAATTGAGCTCAGCAGTAATATGTATGTTATTTAAAAGCATCACAGATTTCTGAAAGTAGCTACAAAGCAAAATCTGTTTGGAATTGCTCAGTTTTATGCACGGAGGTTTCTGCATGAGCTGGCAGATATATTTAAATTTTCTATTTATATGGCAACTTACATCCATGTTTTACAAACATGAAGGAATAATCTTTGTAACTGCCTTTAGAAACACGGCACTATTTCAGAACCGCCAAAACTCACAGAAAGAGAGAGATAAATGTCTTGTCTACGATCAAGATAGGAAGTCAATTAATAGCTACAATCTGCACTTCTAGAGCTAGAGCCTTGCACGTATGCCTTCTTTGCATATAAAAAGTCACTTATCTTCAAACAGTCATAAGATTGGTCATGTCATATAAGCCTTTGTATACAACCAAGTTCTCCATGCAGCAGTAAAATGAGTGAAGATTAAAAAGAAATCAGTTCAGACCAAATCAAATGTGATGCAAAATGGGCTTTCTCACTTTTGTGAAAATGCAACCAAAAGAAATGAACAAGAAAACCCCTGAAACAAATCAAATGGTCAGTTCAACTCAAACCCAGAAGTTTTACTTTGGGTCTTCTTCTCCCTAACACAGAATAGGGTGGTTCAAACCCCTTTCAAAATTTCAATTTCGAACCTATGTTTTAAAATTAGGCTCAGGGTATTTTCCACTTCAGACATGCTTAATAGGTATCATCAAGTACCAAACCTGCCATTTCTTAACAGCCAAGCTCAAGAAAGTCCACAGAAGTCCTTACAGCCAAGCTGACACAGCCATGGGGGATGGAAGGCAATGGGAGTGGGAAGCGGGGAACTGGGGGGGTTTGTGAAGGAAGGAGAGAGTAGGATGAAAAAAGAGAAGGTACTGACAAATGAGGCATAGCACAGATCCTAGCTCTAGATTATATATTTTACACTATAGCAACATGGAGCACTGGAGGGAATGGACTCCTCATTCGTAGGTTCAATCTCGTAATTTCTAGTATCATCTGAAATCTTCAGTGGTGACAGCCCCACTGCTCTCCATAACCTGTTTATTTTGTACCTTATGTGCTATAAAATGCAAATATATATTGGTTTAGCTGCTGGGAGTATGTGTCTTTGTTACCTTTAAGAGCATGACCACATTGCTGAGATTTGGCTTTTATCTGCAAATGTTTTATGAGATCTTTGACTTCTTCCCAGATCTCAGCGTGAATTGCTTGCTGTGAAACTCCAGCAAACACTCTGTGTGACTGGCGAATGCAATGCCTGGCATCTAACGCCTGCTGCAACTAACGTAGACATGTAAACCTAATTAATCACTCGTGTAGTCTCAAGAATTGTCCATGTGGTCTACAGGGCACTTAGCACTGCCTTGAAAACCCCCAGTGCTTGGCAGACGACTATTTAGGAGCTAAGGGTGCAGGGCTCAGGCTGGCATGTAAAAGGAAGTAAAGCTGTGCTGCTTACAAGAAAATCTCTGGAGTCAGTACTGGGGTACAAATTCTGAAAATTACTGCTTCAGGGGTGTGCAGTTTGGGATTTAATCCTTCATATAAGGTCTCTCTTGGATTTTCTCACTCCGAACAGGGAATTTAGATGTATTTCACTGATCTTTCCCAGCTGCGTCCCTGACTATTTGGCTTGTGAATCCTGCAGGAGAAATGAACTCCTTCAAAATATTACTTACAACTTAGAAAAACTTAAATAATTCTGTTGATAGCATACTCTGTAGATGTTTGCTTCTTCAACACAATTCCATCTAAATTTAATTTAAAATGCTGTTCACATTAATTTAAAACACACAAGTAGGGCACTTCCATCAACCTACCATACTAATAACGTGGTTGTGGTAATACCATACAGTCATGGTCTACACCAATTACAAGCCCTTGTTAGCTTCTTGTTTATATGGTACTAAAGTTCTACACGATTTAAACGAGTCCCTGACCTCTCACAACAGCAATAACAGGTGTACTTTGCTCTCATACAGCACCTTTCATCTCGGAGCGCTTCCAACACATGAATTTTCATTGCATCCCTGTGACACACAGGTAGGCGTCTAGGCACACTTCAAAGGCAGGGGAACTGTGCCACGGAAAGGTTATGCAACTTGGCCCAAATCCCCGGGGAACAGCTGGGAATGTGAACTCTCCCTGCGCTTATTCTGGACGTCCAGACAATAACACTTACCCCCAAAATGGGCTTCATAAAGCATTAGTCAAAATGTTTAGCCCCCTACTAAGTTTGCAAATGGCATGGGCAGACGATAAGCTCACTAATTCTTTTTGATACATTATTCATGACTTGTTCTCCTTTCCTGGCAACACTTTTTTTCTTAAGAAAAAAAACCACAAAACATTCAAATACAAGGCAGAACAGGTGTTTTTTTTCAAGCCATTACTGCAAAATAGTTTAGAATCCAAGACGTTTAGCACTTCCTTTATGGCTCGCCTGTTTGATCCCAACTGCTACACGGCACATGAGGGATGGCCATTTCTCTGCAGGACCAGAGCACGCCAGTGACCCCAGGAGAAAGTGGCAGCAGGACGCTGCTTGCTTGGTTCTACTTTCCAAGGACCCACGAGCCGCTGAGCAGCATTATGCTTGCATACCTGGTAGTTACCCTGGCAAATAAAACTGCCCAACCAACAGCTAGTGACAGCAATTGAAACTAATGATTCAGGAGCTGGCTATACGATAGCTAGAAAGGCAAATAAACAAAACAAACACCTCCTACTGTTCCCGCTTATAATTAAGGGACTACTGCAGACAAGTCCTGAGTTCAAAATGTGGCTCTCCGCCTGGCCTTTGCCACCCTGTGATCAGCAGAGAGAGCTACCAGCCACATTTGCAAATTGTATTTAACGCCGCCTAGGGTCGATTCGGCACTTCTGAGAAAGTCCGTGAACTAATGCGCACCTCCGTTTTCCCCCCTTTATAATAATGCTCATGCAAATGTACCCATACATTACCAATCAGGCCACCACAATATATGTGAGCAGCTCTGAAACAGCATTAAAAGGAGAAGTGATGTGGGTGGTGATGGATTTTTGAGCGCAGGGGGTAATGGCGGTATTATTTGCCGAGTGAGTTGTTTGAGGTTGTGTTGCGCTCCGTCACATGGGAGCAGTTTATTTATTTATTTATTTCCAACAACATTTTTCACAGGAGCTGGGATTTTTAATGCAAACTCTGCTCTCCAACAGCTGAGCTCTAAATAAAACCCTAGTAATTGTGGATCTCGGGATAAGATGTTGAGAGTCAAATGCTCTCACCAGCAGAATGAAAGAGAGAATCTCTCTTCTGGTGGTAGGTGTTAAGCTCTTGGGATGAAAAGGCTCTGCTGTGTATATTTGTATGTGTGTGTGTATACCTAGAGAAAAATAAACAAATATATGCATGCACACCCACGCACTCACACAGATATACATATATATTTGTGAGAAGAAAGAACATTGAGTCAAAACATTTGGGACTATTTTCCCAAAGGCCTTACTCTAAGAAGAAAATTTCATTAAAGCTACATAGTACGGTAAATAAATTGTATAGGAAATTGGTTGCAGAAGGAATTAATGGAAATAGATTAGAAATGGTTTATTTCTGTAACCTTCCAGTAATTTACCTGGTCATGCATGAGGACTACCTTTTTTCATGGGGGGAAAAAAAATATCAATCAGGTATTTGTCCAAGAAGAGTTTATGAGGTGAACAGATGAGGTTAGCTAACTAGATTGGAACAACTCTGTAATATACCCTAACTCTACAGTGTTACAGGATTAGGGTCCAAGAGTCAACAGGAGGCTCTTCACTGGCTATAGCCGTTCTGGAAGTGACTGCAGGAGCTCAGCTTGTTAGTTCTTATGAGCATTGCGCCAGCGTTTTTTACTTTCTACAAACTAAACAGACTTGCCATAGCAAGCATCTCCTATGGGGCAATGGTGACAGTCGTAAATTATGTTCTGCAAATATTCTCTAGCCTTACTGCAAATTTCCCTTAAAGTAGCAAGGAATCTAGAGACAGACACAGATCGAGGATCTGGCAATTTCCTAGTGATACTTGCTATTGAATAAAACCATTCAACACCCAGAAAAGTCTCTCAAGATGAAAAAAAAAGTGAGATGCTCTTTGTTTCTCACTTTTCAATCTCAAGTACCTAAAAGTATTAGGTTTTGTAAAAAGGGCTCTGCCTTGAAGACTCTGCTTCCAAATACTCTCCCCACTTGAGAGAGCGATGTATGAATACGACACATCAAAAGGGTTTATGACTTGCAGCATTTCTTAAACACCTCTTCTTCCCTGGTCAGGGAAAGGCCCCCTGTCTCCCTAATTATTTTACAGTCATCTCTTATTCCTGACCTGTAGTTCTCCTGTCTCTTTTACAGTATTGTGGGTAATACTACTTCATGCAAATTTTACTTCCCTTATCATTCTTAGAAATCTTTATCTCCAGCGTACATTCACAGAAGGAGGTACAGCAGCCTTTTCAGAGCTATCTGTCAGCACACCCATTCTTTTACATTGATTCCATTCAGCCCTGTTATTAAAATTATTATAATTTTGGAGAGCAGAAACACGACTGGCTCAGCAAGTCAGTATATTTTCAGCAATACAAGTCCAGCAATAATGCCCTACAAGTGTAAAAAAAATAACTTCATGGATTATATACAGGAAAATAGAAATCCCTGCCCTTTTGTCTGCAAGAGGATCTCTTCAGACCTGGAGTAACTTTATCCCTGCCTTGGTTTCCTGATTTCTGTGTAGGTAAGTCTCCCACTAGGCTGGTAAAAAAGCATCTTTCCAGCTTCCACTCCTGAGATGGAGTTTTCTGCAGGAGTCTCCCTGCTCGTTAGATTTCTCCCCTTTCAATTAAGCACCTCCCCAGGCCGCCATCTGAGACGGGGGCTAACTCCAACGACCCGGAAGGGCCAATCCTATGACTCGGCTATCAAATAAAACACATTTTCTGAGATATTTTGTCCCTAACGCTGTCAAAGTTGGTTAGGTAAGTGTTTACATGTATCATCCACACGTTAACATCCCTCCCGTGTCACTGGTACCCGGCCAGACACAAGGCCCCTCATTAATAAAATTGCAATCTCTTGCCTGCTTATTTTTGAAATCCCGGTCCAGAGCACACTGAAGCCAAGGGGATGTTTTTTATGGGCTGACACGGATTTTGAATCACGCTGACCTTGTATGAAGCAAACTGTATACACGCACCTGTCATACTCAGTTTGCTGAGTGAACTGCTTTCAATTTAACTTCTGCTGTATGTTATTAACATGACACAGTTATTAGCATTTAGATCACCTTTCCCCTTGTCATTTCTATCTTCGGTTCCCCCCCTACCCCGAGTATGATTTATAGAAGACTGACTTAGTAGGAAAGTATGTAGTTGTTAGAGAAGGACGGAACTGCATTTTTTAGTATCACGGCTTATTTAGATTTAAAGGACTAGGGAGCAAAATGCGATTAACACTGCCATGACAAACATATGATTAATGTCAGCTTTTTTCCCCCCACTGTAATGTTTTTCTTTTCACTTTCTCCTTTACAAACAGGTGAAAGTACCCACTAATTTTCTGGTATCTTTGTTCAAGGAGCATGGGAGCAAGGGACTATTCTGCCTAGAAAACAAGGGCTCCTCAGCAAAACTGAGTGACTTAGGACAAGGATAAAAGCTATTTGAGATGCAGTACTTAACTGTGGCTGCCCATCTTAACACTTGTGAACAGGTATTAGCGTATACCGTCCTAATAAAAATCACAGAATGGGCTGGGTTGGAAGGGACCTTAAAGATCACCTAGTTCCAACCCCCTGCCCTGGGCAGGGACACCTCCCACTAGACCAGGCTGCTCAAAGCCCCATCCAGCCTGGCCTTGAACACTTCCAGGGATGGGGCATCCTCAACTTCTCCGGGCAACCTGTTCCAGTGCCTCACCCACCATCATAGTGAAGAATTTCTTCCTGATATCTCATCTAAATCTCCCCTCTTTCAGTTTAAAGGTATTACCCCTCGTCCTATCACTACCTGCCCTTGCAAAAAGCCCCTCCCCACCTTTCCTGCAGGCCTTCTTTAGGTACTGGATGAGCTGCTAGAAGGTCTCCCCGCAGCCTTCTCTTCCCCAGCCTGAACAACCCCCAACTCTCTCAGCCTGTCCTCACACCAGAGATGCTCCAGCCCTCCCCATCACCTTCGTGGACCCGCTCCCACGAGGCAACCTAAATATAACGCAAAACGTAATGACAGGCCCTATGGGGTGCAGGGTTGCG
>VYZM01022829.1:18628-40956 GCA_013398915.1 Dromas ardeola
AATATTTCTTTCCTTTAGCAAAATCCCGATGAACTGACATTTCAGGTTCATGCAAACGAATTCTCTATAGGATGAATTTATGACTTGTATCATTATTAATATTGCACTTGGACGTGGAATTGCTACTTCAAAAGATTTCACGTCATTTTGGTGAGCATGTGTTTCTCTGCAAATCAACTGCAGCTCCCCTAACTTTCTTCCCCTTTTTTGTGAGATGAAGCAGTTAGAATAATTAAAATAAAATCTATTAACTGCTTGTTACTGTGGGGGGAAATAACATTGCATCCAAGCTCACATCTGCAACCATTGATTCTGAAGTACTGACTGACAGCACCCAACTGACTAAGTAGGTTATAACAAGCTAGCTCCAGGCTGGAACTGCCAGTGGAGTGCAGAGGAGAAACATTGGCCTTTAAACTTGTTTTAAGCCAAAAAACAGGCAGGAGAAAAGGAAAGAAAAAAAGAAAGACGGAAGAAAAAAAACCTCTGCCAACAGTCACTGTCCCTGTTCTCTTGTTCAGCAGCAGCAGCTTGTAATTGCCAGCTCTCTTTAATTCATAGTTATATCTTGAGGGGACAAGAAAGAAAATTCTTTGTAACAGATAGCAATAAAAGTATTATTCATCTAATCATTCACAAACACATGTGTTTGTATTTGAAATCTATGCCTTCGTGTATCCACAGCATAACACATACCCAGACAGGCAGAAGCAGCCACAGCAGTGTAGAGGGACATAATCCAAACGAACGCCACTCCACTGCATAAAGACACATGTTCACACAATAGTATACAATATGCAGCTGAATGTACTCTGCCCAGCTGGACATAGGACTGGAGCACATTCAAATGCAAATAGCATATTTTCTACAAGAACTTTGCCATTGCGAGGTTTTATTTCATCCTTTTGGGTCACTCTCTGCAACAGCCATGGAATGTTTTTTCTCCCACCCAAAACCCACATGCTTTGCATGTTTACTGTTATATAGACAAATTACAGTGCTCCTTTATGTCTAAGCACTCAGTATAAATGCAAATATATAATAACACAACATGAGGAAAACACAGACTTCAGGACACTTAAAATGCCATTTCAAAACCGAAGTCCTGATGACTCTCAGGTAATGATTTCTATTATTGCACTGCTGCATTGTGGTGATTATAATTTCACTATAGGTCAGACTGCAGGAGACCCACACAAGCAGAAAATCTGTTCATACAACATCATTCCCCAAAATGCTGGCAAGATTCAGTGAGCTGAAAATGTTCTTCAATTTTTTCCAGTGCAGGAAAATGTCTGCAAACTAGATTATGTTCAAGGGTAGCAAATGATATTTCATACTTTCTTTTACTTAAAAATTAAGGTACTTGATAGACGAGTTAATTCTGCTTCAATGGACTCAGGTTCCCAACTGGAGATCTACTGTATTCAATAGAGCTCTAGCTGAGGCCAGATTTTGCTTACAATTTTCATGATTCGCATATTTGAAAGGCAGAGGGGACAATGAGATCATTAAAACTGGCTTCCTGAATACTCTAAATCCTTATTTCCAAAGGAATATCTCCACATCAAGCCCACTAAAAGATCTTCCTGTCCTTATGTAAACATTCTTCTTCTCTTTCAAGTCTCACTCAAAACTTAGATACTTCAAGAGATGATTAATCTTCCAGAGAGGCATCCAAGCTTGATTTAAAGGCATCAAGACAAAAAAGAATCCACTTTTTCCCTTAGCAGTTTGTTCCAGTGGTTAATCACCCGCACTGTTAAAAAATATTGTGCTTTATTTCTAATTTGTCTGGCTTCGGCTTTAGACATCGTCTCTTGTTATGCCTTGCTCTGCTAGATTAAAGAGCTTTTCAGTAGTTAGTGTTTTCTCCCTGTGAAGGTACTTAGACACTCTAATCAAATCACCTCTCAATCTTGTTCTTGATAAGGTAAATAGGTAGAGCTCTTTAAGTGTCTCAATATAAGGCATTTTCCATGGCTCTTAAATCATTTTTGTAGTTCTTTTCTGCATCTTCCCTGATTTTTCATCATAGTTTTTGAAAGATGAGCATTAGGAGTATTAAATATATATATATGTATTCTACAATCTGTTTTATCTTTGTCGTATATAGATGTTAAACCAGTCCCTATTGCTATTCATCTGTTGAGACAGTCAGCGATTGCATTAGCTTTTTCTCATTGTAGCCACAGCTTGGAGGATTTGCGTTGACTTGTTTGCCCACTATAGCACCTATAAGCAGAGCTGCTACTTCCCACAGTACCGTACAGTACTCTCTTTCTTAGGTCTGCCCTTCATTTTTTTGACTTACATTTATTTCTTTACATTACACCAGAAAGAAGGCAAGTATTTTCATGCACACTTAGTAATCCTGTTGGAAGAATGGTGTTTGAGTGGCATCCTCCTCAGTAAAAAAAAACATTTCTCAGCTAAAAATCAAAGCTTTAACATAAAAAAACCCAACCCCAAAACAAACAAACAGACAAGCAAACGAGACAAACAAAAAAAACAACACACATAGCCCCAACCAACACCAAAAAAAGAAAAGGAGATTTGAGGGTGTAAACCCCCTACATTAAAGGAATGAGGATATGTAAAATATCAGAATCACAATGAAGAGTACAAGAATGGTGACCAAATTGAAGTGGTTTGTTTATATTTAATTTTCTCTTTGCTCTTTGGTGACATGTAAGGTAGGACTTATTTACACACTTTCACGCAATTTAAGCAAGCATCTTGTCTATAAAAGCCATCATAACACCCTCTAAATTAATAGCGAGACACAAACCTCTACCTGGAAAAGTCATCTTACCATCTTAAACACTATTTTAGGATGGGATGAATGGCCCTCTAAAGATGCTTTCCCTTTTCTATCTACAACAAAATTGTTTTACATTATTATTTTACATTAATTACCTAATTTTCAAATGGCTAATGTTAGCTGAGGTGAATCCCATCCTTATTGCTGTGTAGTTTAATGTTGCTGTGGACTGTTAAAAGTACTATTTATCAGTACAGAGATGGTTGCTATGTAGTAATGGGTGACCTGAAGCATGAAATGTGTTTAAAGTGTTCTGACAATTGAAAGGAGCAATATTACTCTGTGAATTCAGAAGCAGTTTGTGTTTTTAAGGCAAAAAAAAGGGCATTGCATTTAATTCCATAACTGGAAATCCTTTTGTTACATTACCAAAGGATCAGCTACCTGAAACAGTGTAAAATCCATGGTTATCATACCCGGAGAGGAGTGCAAGGTATTCACTATAGGTCCTTTTGGAAAATTAAGGAATACTAATGGACTGTCTGATGGTTAATTTACAGATGAGACAATGAAGGATCTAGTAGTTAACTAGAAGGTAAGTTTACAATGTAGGGAAAGAAAAAGTGTACAAAAGAAATAAGATAGTTAGAAGCAACTAAGTAAACTATTATGTAAACTGATGTATAAATCGAGTCTTAAGAAACATTCTAGGGGAAAATAGAGTCTACTTCCAATTACTACATTGACTGATATGTCAAGGCTTGGCTTAAAGGAAATTTGTGGAAATGGTAGGTATTATGAAAAGTGAGAATTTTCAGTCCTAGGTAAGATGAAGAGAAATGGCTGAAATGGTATGAACAGCTTGCAGAGAACTTTTTCAAATGTTTGAAGGAAGTCAATATTTCACTTCCAAAAAATTCTGATTGGCTCTCAGATTAATTTATGCCTTTTGTATTTTTATTAGCTTCAAATCCATACCTTTGATTAGTTGTCAGTCACAACTTGCTTTGCTTTCTTGACCTCTAAACTCTTTCTATGGTGAACCACAATTAGACATGTAAATTTTCTGGAAGTTTTGGTGATATGAAGAAATAAATGAATGAAATCCTCATGCCTATTTTCTTGAAAAAATTTAGATGGACAAATCAGAACTATTAGCAACAGTCAGTTGTTCATCGAAGCAAGGGCGTAATAGGTTCCTCCTTCAAGAAATGGAAATGCATTGTTCATAATTCAGTTACTTCATAGAAAGAGTAAGCAGGATACTCATTGAATGATTAAATACCAAATCATTTACCTTTGAATAACAACAAATGTACCTAGTATTAGAGATGGAGTTGTTCTGCACACGAGAGTAGTATTCATTACACCTTGTTCTAGACATTGAAAAGTGTTAGGTGTCTAATCTAAGATAATTTTCTAGACTATGAGCATCGAATAAGGGGAATTTTTCCCATCTCTTTTTACTTTTATAACCAATACAGTAATAAGATATGGATTTAGTATGTTGTTACTTGCCACCTCTCACAAAGTCAGGAAAATAATGTGGTATTTATGTGTGTAGCACATACATATCACTATATAACTATAGTAGAATCATACCTAGAGTCTGTCGCGTTATGAAGTGCTGTAATATACAGGAGTCGTAATAGAAAATACTGCCAGTTTTGAAATAGAGCTGAAGTGCAACTTCAGTATTACCATTACAGATGATGTCCTAAAAAAGTCTTTTATATTCTGAATGAAAGTGTTTTACATAACCTTTTTCATTGTTACCGTTTTCATTTTAGACTGTCAAACATATTGGAAAAACAAATGAGGTTTTCGTATGTTTTCATTCTTCTTTTCTTTGATTTTGGTGGTTTTCTGTTTGTTTGTTTGTTTGTTTTTCTTTTTAATATAATTTCCCCTGCATCCTATCCCTGAACAAAAAATTCACTTATGAAAGTTTATCTCACTTTTCCACAGCTTTTTGAGACCTATATACACTTTACAGGCAGCAAGGAGAAAATACAAATAAGCAAACAAAAAAGTGATAGGTAGTTGAAAGTACATTATGTTCACTAAAATCTGAATTCCTTTAGTTGCAAGCAAGTCATATAACCTATCAATCTCTGTAGTGTCTGTTTGAAAGTACTGTTCATCTTACCAGTGGATTGCTTCACCGCACAATTTATTTTTGTTGAACTTCAGCTTTACATATCTTGCAGGATCCAGCCTCTTTTGATTGTTGGTGCATGCATCTTTCATGTATTTGTGGATGGTTATTATAAATAAGCAGCAGGGCTTTAGGAGAACGAATCTTGTCAGATGAACTTGATTGCTTGTTTATGACAGAATTACAAAATTAGTGGCTGAAGGGAATGCATTTGGCATAATATATTTGGATTTTAGTAAATCATTTGATACACTGTCTCAAAAAATTAGTTCAAATTGGCTGAGATATGAACTCAGCTTCATGTACTGAAAACTAACTGAACGCCCATAAAGCAGGAGTAATAGTAAGTGGCACTGAACGGAGATGTCTGTGATTCAGAAGGCCAGCCAATATTGAACTTCTTCATTAAATGTGCATGATGCTGTGATGGAAGGTTGTACAAAGACAAAGAAAAACCCCATGGTCTAAGATGAGTGAAAAGTCTGGGAGAGAATAACTACTCATTTACAAGGAATTGTAATTGATATCTCTATTTATTTTCATGAAAATATTTGGAATATATATTAGTATTGAGGAACCAGAATATAATCACTGTTATAAATTATCCTTTTTCTCTCTTTTTCTAAAAATACCTGGCATTATACACTTTATATTTTACTTTACGCATTATCTATTAAATATTACTGTGACAGGACCTCATATCAACTGAGAATTTGCTGTGGATCTTCCTAAATCCTCAAAGGAAATCAAACAAACTTTAACTTAAAAACTTAGAGCTAATTATAATAAAGACTAGCTCTGCCATTTTCCCAGAGACCAAAGTAAGGCCAACCAACTTATAAATATCTAGGTCATCTTTTTGGCCTTTTTTAAAGATGGATTCAATATTTACCTTTCTCCAGTTGCTGAGAACTTCACCTGATCACTACAGCCTTTCAGAGATGATAGAGAGGTTCTTGCAAGGATATCAGCCAACTGCCTCAACAACCTTAGGTACAGCACCTCTGGTCCCATGTTGCTGTGCGGGTCAAGACAGCACTTGGCAACTAAAGTTACTGCAACACTCAAATTCATTTGTGTTGTAGCCCTAAATGTTTGCCTGGGTGAATGGGGAAGGCAGATAATCTGATTTATTATGATACAGTGTATCACTAGCTGGGCCAAAAATTAGTACTTCAGAATTTACAAAATTATAGAGATGTAACATTATTGTTATATCATATTATTATATCCTATTACTGTGTCATATATACCTGTAATGACCTTAATACAATCTAGAGTTTTGCAGTTTTTTGAGAATTGATTTGCAAATGCTTTGGCTTAGTAATAGTTCTCTTCTTTTAGCTCTCCTTACACCCCTCCTTGATGTTCTTTCTCTCTCTCCTTCATATTAGATTGTAAGCTCTTTGCAACAGGGCCTGTTCATTTGCATTTGCTCTATAATGTGCATGTCATGCTTGAGAGATACTGACTGTTCTGGTATACATGAGTGCTAGCTACAAGCACTGTCTCCGTTAGATGTACCTGAATTGAACTGTCAAAAGGTAAATAATGTCTGTGGCAAGTACGCTAACTGTGAGTGGCAAAGAAGCCCTGGAGATTGATGAATAATAAATAACAGCTCCCCTTTCTTTGTTAGCAGTATGTCCTTGTTCACCTGTGTTCATGCTGGGCAGACGGTAAGCACTGAGGGTGAATTCCACAATGCTGGTATATGGGTGAGGGGATGTCTTCACATGGGGAGACTTAATGTTAGCTTAGTCTTTATGTCGGTGCAGGGTACACCTTCAAAAAGACTGAGGCTGTCTTCTTTTTCCCTTTGCCATGTTTTTGCACTGATGGAGAAAAATAAAATAAGGACTGATTGGAGCATGAGGTCATTTCACTGTAGATTCTGTGCTGCTATTTCCAGACATCACTGAAATTTGATAAAAAAAAAAAAAAAAAAAGAATGGGGGGTATTACTGATATTGGTAAAACTATTGGTAAATTACTCTCTCTTTCACTTCTTTCCATATATTTCATTACCTTTTTCATGAAGTTGTTGCTGAGATTCTTAATGGGTATGTTTTGAGCTTCTTACCTCTTCATGTGTTTATGTTTACCAATAATCAATAGGGAAGACACCCTATCCAAAAAGTCCATCACCAATCAGTGATTCAGGTGGTTGCTAGTCATTTTAAGTTTGATTAAATTGACAGAAGTAAACTGAACAGTAACATGTTGAACAAAATAAGGAAGACTATTAGTCTGGATGAAATTCTGACATCTGGATGGTCACCATTGGGTTTTATATCTACACAGATGTTATGCATGACCATATAAAATCTATGTAATCACCAAAGTTTTCCACCTATCCAAGTGTAGTGATTACTGGATCTTTTAACTAGTACAACCAACTTCTGATTTTCTGAGCCTGTGGGTCAGTTTCTTCTGTTTTATTTACTTGCTCTTTCATTGACAATGAACCATGATGCTGTAATTGAATTAATAAAAAAGAAATTTAATATTGTGATTGAAAAATTGTCTCCAGCTTTGAAAATAAACATGTCTGCTTTGCTTCAGTACTTATATTCGCTATCTGTTGGAGACTGTTATCCAGTCACAACATTCAATTCCAATGACATTATGGGGTAAATTCTTGTCTTCATTTCCAGCAACTTATGAACATTTGTGCTTACATTGTTTCAAAGAAAGACGAGCATGTGAAAAGCAAGAGCCAATGAAGTGAAAACAATTGGAATTTTGGCCACAATTCTAGAATAAGTTTTACTGCAATGTAAATGATTCCTTATAGCAATTTAGGTTTTGAAACTCAATAGTGATCATGATGGAAACCTACTATAACCCAAACTATCAGCTCCTTTCCATCTGCAGATTTACAAGTCCTTAATTTTATGACATATCCAGTTGTAAGAAGCATATTTCGAGGGACACAAGAGGTCTACAGCTCTGTAGACTTGCAGGTAACCTCACACCCCTAAAGTCTGATTAATCCTTGACACTGTTGGCAGCTTTATAAAAAAAGGGTACAGTCTAGTCCCAAATGCAGTGTAATATCACTGTAATTCTTCTGTTTTAAAGCAGCTAATATTAGCTTCTTAGAATATCTTAATGCAAGAGAACTGGGGTACTTTATAGAGATATGTTAGATACAGTTTGGATGTCTTGAGGAAGAGCAGGAAAGACAGGCTGATTTCCCACATAAAAGGTAAATATACTAGCTCCTTAATATTGTATAAAGCCATTTTCTGGTTATTCAGTTAAATCAAAATTGTGATCACGATTTCATAGTACATAAAGTACTGTACATGAAATTACGCAATTTTAAAAATAGCCTTAGTGAGCTTCACCAAGGTTCATATGTAGGACAATGTCTGATTTATGAATCTTGATGGGGACTGACATCAAATAAATGCAGTTGGTCAGCACAGACAAGACAGACACTCCCTGCCACATAAAGCAGACAATGTCGTCGTCAACATGTGATCTTTCACTGGAAAAGCAAAGGCACTGTTACACTGAAAATATTGCTTACAGGCAAAGAGCAAAAACACATCGTATGTAAGTAGACCCAAGAACTCATTGTTACTACAAGGGAAATCTTTGAAGTCTAATCATTATTAGTCCAGAACTAGTTCTACAGAAAAAGAAAGAACGACGCAGTTAATTTTGTTATACACGCTTCTGAGTTTCCACCCCTTTTCCTGATGTTATACTTACCCTCTTCCTCAGAGACCCAAAGTCAGTGATTTCATTCTGGTGGTGGTGATGGCAGCAGAGGTTTATGGTGAGTTTTCATCATCCAGAGTCCTTAGCTGGGGAGAATATCATGCTGATGTTGATAGTTTCTTCTTCTTCACTCTAGCATCCGTGTGGGGTCATTTTTACATATTTCCAAACACGTTTTTACACCTTGCTCTTTATTCATTGATCTGCACCTCCACGTTACACCAAATGTAGCTATATATACACCCAAGTGTTACTGTATATGTTCCGTTTTATGAATTACATATTATTTCTTTGTTTTCTTTGTTACCCCTAATACTAGTTTTGCCCAGGGCCAGGTCTGTTTGTCATTAGCTGACCATGGATGACCCTGGCCATGGGGTCTCCAGTGGCAATGTGTGCCCTATCTTTTATCAATCCATGCCTTTACTTCTCTGCAGCAGATCCCATCACCCCACTTCTCAAGTCCTCTGCCATGATACCAGGTCTGTATTTCTCTACATTATGTCATTGTGTTAATCACAAATACATCATTCTCCATAGAATAGCTGCTTATTACTGCTATCTATGTATACTGTGGGTGTACCATAAATGATAGATAAAAGTAAAGCAAATCATCCATAGACACCTGGTCGATTAGGAAAAAAAAAGCAAAAATAAAAAAAAATTAAAGCTAAACCAAGTAAAACAGAGCTGGAGGCAGGTCAAGAAAAGATCAGACAGTGCAGGCTTTGCTAACCCCAAACATCAGGCCTTGCAAACTCAGGACAAACCATGTGGCCTGTTATTAACAATGTCAATACAATACTATAGGGCTACCACTTTTAGAGCATCAAGACTGGAGTTAATGCAGCATTGAAGGTAGGCATGTAATTTCAAGTAGCTGTGTAGACTTATTCAGCAGTTGATGGAGAGGAGAAGGAATGTCCAGGTAGCAGGTCATCATTCACGGGGTCATTTTCAGCAAATGCTATAGGATCTCTAAAGAGAACAAGGGAATCAGACCTCTGTTTTTGTATCTCAGCTTGGTACATAGTTTGTTATCATCATTCTGTTTTATCCCAGATGTTATCTTTTCCAGTAAAAGTATATTCACTTCTCACCTGTGTTTTATTAAGGACTGCCTCTGTGAAAATGTATGACTGGGATTTCCAATAGAGTTTACCAAAAAAGAGCGCCTAATTCCCTTTGAAGAGGACCAAGAAGTTTGAATAAAATTTTCATACATGGAGACAGCTAGAATAAGCCATTGTAATTCTCAAAATACAGCTATATGATATTCTTTTGGCCCATCTTGGGTACATGGCCGAATTTCACTCTTAGAAAATTCTCCAGACACAGCAAATAATAACTAACAAATGCATCCCATTTACACTAACAAATGAACAGATCATTCATCTCTGGGAGCTTGTGCATATGGACTATTTAAATTGTCTTCACTTGATATTATAAGAAATATCATTCTTAATTCATTTGGCATTTCATTATTTTAGTTCACCTAAATAAATGAATTCTGAAAGGTTACAGTAGAGATTCCTATCAAACATCTTATCTGGCAATGAAGAGAGAATGAAAAAAAGCTGCCTATGTACATTGCAAACTCTAATCTAAATGCGTCATTAGATTGTGAACAAGTTGTTAATGTCGTCCTTGAAAACGACCTTCTGCTGAAGACATGTGGAAGGTTGCATTGCAGTCTTTATCTGAGCTGGCCTCCAAGCTTACACATTCTCTGCCTACTTATGGAGAAACATTAGACATTCATATTGAAATCAACCTAAGGATAAGAAAATGCTTCTCTTTTGAACAGCTTTGGTAGAAGGGCTTGAAAACACAGAAAATACTTTTTGGAATAGTTTATAAAAATGTGCATGCAGAAGGATCTGGTCATAATTCAGGTAGAGAGAGAGGGTTGTGGAGACATTAATCTCAGGGGTTCTAAGTGTAACCGGATCCCAGTTTTCTCTCTCACTGGGATTCATAAAGTATGCAGTTTCCTTTTCTTTGTTATGCTGGCAACTAAAAATTCAGCTTCTAGCACTTCAATTTCCCTTCTGTGAAAAAGGAGATGATACTGCATTTCCTCACAGAGCAGAGCTGGATGTTTGATTATACTTGTATGTATGAGACCCTTATATTTGAAAATGGTGGGAATAATAAAGTATTTAGAAGTGGGGGGTTTTAGGTGCTGAATTATATCGCAGAGAGGGAAGACACGCCAATAAGTGAGTTTTGGTATACTGTGTGAAAAAAACATGATGCCTGTGCCTTCTGCTGATGATCATTCCTTTATACTGACCCTTTGCAAAGCCATCATAACTAAACTGGATAAACTACTAGATTAGCGCATGATTTGTAGATGTCATGATCCTTCTTTTCACTATGAACTTGGGTGAGTGATTGGTAGAAACACAGTAGATCACAGCACACCAAAAAACACAGTTGCATTAGTAGGGAGAAATGCATTTCTGGAAGAAAGCTCATTCAGTCTTTCTTTTTCTCATTTGCTCTTTCTTTCTTTCCGTTGTGAAGCATTTTTTCCCTGATATCCTGACAGTCAGGGCCGAAGCTTTCGGAAATCAAATGTGAACTCATTTTGAAATACCAGCAGCGTTTGAATTTTAAATTAACCTATTTACAATGAAACTATGCCTGCTGATTGCCATCATCTTCAGGAAAATTAACAGTAACGATCATTGGTGTCATAATGCAATTTCCCCGCAAAAATCACATAGGCTTCATTACTGTTTACATAAATTGTCATAAATACCAATTATAGCTGAACATAAAATGTAATGCTCCTTTTTTTAATCATAATCACACAATTGTTCTTCTAATTCATATGCTGAGGGAATAGGGTTTTGATTCAACCTTTGTTGTGAAGGAAATGTTTTGCTGGTAGTTAGTTTTGCTGTAAGTGCTTGTTGGCTTATTTTCAAATCCCTCTCTCTCCCTCTCTCTCACTTTTCCTCCATCCATTTGTATCGTTTAGTCCTTGTCCCCTGTTTGCTTTGCCCTCTAATCACCAAAAGGAACATGTAGGCGCGTTAATAGCAGATGGGGGAGACACACTGCTCATGTCCTCTAGACATCGGACATCAGGCTACAGAGGAATAAGTGTTTCCGTTGGGGATTTATAACATCATTTTGTACAATTACGTAGAAGACCCCATAAAGGAATAATGTAATAATAAACCTGTTAAAAGTGCTAATTTGTTGCACCAATTTCTGTTTCTCTCATAAGTCAGCAGAACAAAGAGATGATAAAGGGAATGACATGTTAAATTAGTAAATTTAAAAAACAAAGGCCAGAAGAAAGGGTCTGGCTTTGTTTTAAGCACATTGTTTGCTACATATATTTGTGAGTAACTACATTGTAACTGTCGGCCATATGCTATATAAGCAGTGCAAGGTAAGCGGTCTGTAATCCCAGGATAATTATCTTCTTATTTCTGTCTTCCAGCTAGAAACATTGTTGATGCCAGTTCTGTCCGGAGCTCAGGGCCTGCTACCAACCACCAAACGCCCTCATCGTCAGCTCTGTGTGTGTGTATCATATACATGCATGCACAGATGTACATATATATCTCTGTGTGTGTACAGTAAATGAAAAATAATAATAACATTATAAAATGAAGTTAATCACTTGAGGAATTTAATGTTCTGGAAGGAACATCTCTTTCTCCTGCATTTAATGACATGCTTGCAACTCCACTGATTCTGTAGCTGAAGTCCCTCACTGTGTAGATTGGGTGGGATTAAGCTCAATTTCCAGAGAAGAGCAAGACAGAAAATCACTGAGTATCACACAACATAGTCTGGAACTTGGGTAACCTTTCCTAGAGAGAAAGGGAATCAGGTGCTGAAAAAATATAGGGTTTTCTGATGCTAGTCCAGGCTTCAAAGCAAACAAATCTGTTCAGGAAGACCAGAAAATCTGCCTTGGTGGTTTTGCTAGTCTGAGTAGCAGTCCAGAACTTTCTCCCTGAGCTTGACATATTCAACATATTTGCTCCCTTACCCACATTGCCCTTACTAGATCCAGGCCAAGAACATCTGTAATGTCTGCACGGAACGGTTGGGGTTTTTTCCTTTTTTTCTAAACAATCTGGAGCAGTCACATTGTTAATCTTATTCAGCTTTTCTGCTGTGGTATAAATTCTTAGGATAATCTTGATCCGTGGTTCTTTACAGGAGTTCGATGAAGAGCACTCAAGCATGTATCCCCAAATTATGGACCATCCGTTCTCAGATGGAGCAAATTCATCTGCAGGTCTATTTGCCAATATAAAGTAGAAACATTATTTTTCTTCTGATATAATGAACGGTCCCTCTATAATATGGATAAAATATTTCTTGCAGAGATTCCACCATCTTTTTTTTTTCCCTCTTTTGTTTCTGACTGTATTATTTTCTGGCACTGAGCTGAATTTGTAGATTTCAAACAAAGTTGGTTATTAGTTGCAAATTTACCAGCTGTAGATGTTGCAAACAAACAAAAAAAATAGAGTGTGAAAAATCTGTGATATTTTGAAAAGAAGATAAAATATTTGCTGTGACTGCTGCAGTATAATGAATCTGATCCTGCTGCATCAAAGTCAATGGGGATCTCAATTTTTTTCAGGGAGCATTGGATGATTACTACTGGACATGAAGTGTCTTGGATCCTGAAATTTTCACTCCAGACCTCTTTCTGCAAATCTTCCCTGAAGTCAGTGGATAACATGAGGACTTAACAATTCTACCTTTGGTATTTCATTGAATTGTTGGGCGCAATCAAAGTATTTTTAGAGCTCTTGAACAGATGTGAAGCATTCAGCAGTAGTGTATTTATGTCTGTGAACTTTCTATGATTATATTCTTCTGGGATAATCTCCAGACCTGAAAGTACAGGTTAAAGATCCACCTTCTGATGTTGTCTGCAATAAGTGACATTTTGTGCGCATTGGCATGAAAGGAGACATATATTCCACCATCACCACTGTGAATTTAGGAGAAATAGATATTCACTGGAATGGGGAATGCAGTACAATAATAACTATTAAGGAATTAAAAAAAACAAACCAAAACAACAAACAAGTGACTTGGCTAAGATCATAAAGGAGGCTGTGAAGTTCCATTCAAATACACGGAAAAACTTCTTTATGGTGAGGGTGACAGAGCACTGGAACAGGCTGCCCAGGGAGGTTGTGGAGTCCCCTTCTCTGGAGACTTTCAAGACCCGCCTGGATGCAGTCCTGAGTGATGTGCTCCAGGCAATCCTGCTTTAGCAGGGGAGTTGGACTAGATGATCTCTAGAGGTCCCTTCCAACTCTGAAGATTCCGTGATTCCGTGATTCTGTGAAGGAGTCCATAGTTCCCAAACAATGTGGAACACTTCCATTTTTCTTTCACAAAACAATAAAATAAAGCAAAGCTATTGTTCTCTCTCAGTAGGAAATACCAGTTTGGCCCATCAGCAAAGTAATTTTTTTCCTAGACAAAATGAAAATATGGAAAACATTAAAGTGTCTTGAAAATTCATTTAAAAAAAAAAAATAAAAATCTGGGCATGATTTTTGCATAAATGTTGCTTACACATACCAATACAATATAATAAAACATATTTTTTAATAGATTTTTTTAAACCAGTCAAATTATTTTTTGGAAAAATCATGTCTTTCTCCATTTTTCTTACATTTAACACAGATATAGACAGACACAGACACAGACACACAAAATGCCAGTTGTTAATTTTTCATAGGCTAATTCTGATTTAAGTGACTGTATGGAGAGGTTATAAATATTAATTAATCTCATCATTGTTAGAGACTTTGTTGATATAAATAACCGACATGCTAATTTTTCTGCACATAGCTAACTTGTGACATTGGCTGTGACTGTTGTTACTCTCTTCCATCTCTTGCCACTATTGTACATTTTTAGGAATGAGGGTTGTCTATCCCTTTATGCTCAATATGTTTCTAATACAAGATTTCTTTACACCAGGTAAGACTATGTTAAGAAATTACAGCAGCTCAATCTCTTCTATGTTTTCTGGTTGTGCAAAATGCCAATATTTCAGTCCTGAGGGTTCAAAATGGATCTCTCAGTCTTCTTGTCAGAATAAATATTTTCCTACCGCTATAATATTTAAGTGCAAATATTTTCACTAAATAATTGAATAAAAAAAAATGTACTTTTTCATTCCTTCTTTTTTATGTGTAAAAGTGCATAACTGAAATCACTTTTGAATTTTCAGTTCATCAAAATTCATTGGTCGTAGTGGCAACAAATGTTTTTGGTGCAAATTTTGACAAAATTACTACTACTACTACTAAACCCTAAAATGAAATAAGATATGGTAAGGAAACATTAGGGAAGAAAAGCCACATTTATTAGGAAAAGTTATCTTTCTGGTTGAGAATAGTACTATCTTCAGGAAAGATCCAAAGACTGAAAATTAAAATCACATACTGTTTTCAGTTGATTAGGCATGGTGTTTGCAATAGATTAGCCAAGTAACAAAGTATGGTTATAGTGCCTGATTTGAATTCAATAATATACAAAGAATGACAAATAATGAACATTGAAAAAAAAAAAAAAAAGAAGAATAACAAATAATAAATTATCTGCACACATGGGAATTTCAAGGTTAATCCAACTCAAGTTGAAATAATGAAAAGATTCACTTTTTACTTCAATAGAATTTGGATCAGACTCATGAGTTATTGTATAAACAACATTAAACATTAATTTCTTTAAATATCTGTGTAATAAAAACTCTTATGAATCAAGGCAAATAAAATGGAAACAAAAGAGGCTGAAACTGCATACTGAAGAATAACAAAAGGTTTGAGAGTTTGGGTAAATATCTGCTGTTTTTTTTCCGGTTGCTTTGTTGTTTGGTTTGCTGGTTGGTTTTTTTGTTGGTTTGGTTGGTTGTTTTTTTTTTTTTTAATTTTTTGCTAGTATTCAACTATCTGTGGTAATTAATTTGATAAAATTACCTTCAAAAAATATACCTGTGGCAGGGATGAGGGTGATTATTCCAAATCTGGAATCTTGATTATTGGTCTAGAAGAGGTCAGGAAGTTTTTCCCTTCCAAGTGCGGATTTTGCAAGAACTATCTCAGAGGATGTTTAAATAGAGGATGTCTAATTGTTCATTTAGATACCAAATAGTGTGCAGAATAGGGCCTAAGGAGATTTTTGTTGTTGTTCCTAAACATTTGTGAGAAATGTTAACAAAACAAACAAAAAAAAGTTACTGCCATCTCAATTGATGTAAAACTAAATTCTAGAATTGCACATAATGAATGTATTTACAACTGTTTTGAGGAGGATCAGACTGGAGGAGGAAAATGAAAACATGGAAAGAGGGATCTCTATTAGGAGTTATGAAGTATTATCTTGGGTTACCATACTAGCTGCCTGTTGTTCCAACAAGGACATATTTTGCACTATTGTAATTTACTGAGTTCCATCTTAATGCTATTGCCTTTGAAAGTCTCTACCTAAACTTCTACTGCTCTGAAGGTTTCAGAAAAAGCTTATGATTTCCCATATGAAGATCTTTAATGCCATCATTATCAGTTAGTTTAACCACTCTAAAAGGAGTCACTTCCTCATTCAGCATTTTATGGTAAGAAAGACTTTATTTTCTCATTTACTCTTGTAAAGCAGGACCTCTGTTCCCCTGTTAAAAGTGTAGTACAAGTTTCTGTCTTCTGGCACTTACAAACTCCTTCTTATAGCAGATCTTTTTGTTGATATTACACAATGTTATGATATAGTTATATTTTACATATTAGATATTAAAAAGAATTTTTTCTCTATGAGGGTGGTGAATCACTGGCACAGGCTGCCCGGAGAAGTTGTGGATGCTGCATCCCTGGAAGTGTTCAAGGCCAGGCTGGATGGGGCTTTGAGCAACCTGGTCTAGTGGGAGGTGTCCCTGCCAATGGCAGGGGGGGTTGCAACAAGATGATCTTTAAGGTCCCTACCATGCCTTCCAACATAAACCATTATACGATACTATGATTCTATGACTTTTACCAATTTTTAGTGATTAGGTTTTCAAGGGTGTACAATATATTCTTCACAGCATTCCAGCTTGCATTTACATTTGTAGTTCCTTCCCATGCTATGCCTCTAGTGAATATACATAGCACTTTTTTTTTTTTTTTAACAAAGTTCATTAACAAAATCATTGAGTTAGATGAGGGTTGAGGCAAATGTTTGAAGAATACCATGAGCCATCAGACACATTATGCCATGTGCACTTCGCCAAAGTTTGTTATGGTCCAAGACAGAGAAGCCTCTGGAATAAACTAATGCCAGGGTTTTTCATTGCTAGAAAGTTAACTTTATGGATTTGTCTCTGTTACCTAGGTGTTTATAACCTGCCAGGATCTAACATTAAAGAGGTGGTTTGAGAATTCCCTAAGTCTTTAAATGGGAATAGAAATAAAAGTTGTTTCTCATGTGCAGAGAATCTCTTTCTTACTGTGAGCGGCAGAAGAGGCAAAGTAGGGAGGGAAAAGATACCAGACTACCCTGGTTGGAAAGGTAGATGATTTTAGGCCAGTGTCTCAGCCACCACCTTTCCATAAGCAAGTTCTCGCAGTTCAGTATGGGCTTTATACAGAAGCAATATCTTTAAACAACAAACTCCCAGTGCACAAAATACGTATCTGCAATGTGGAACTTCTGCATGAAAATAGTAAAAGGGAAGACAAAAGAAATTTCACCATTCAGTTACACTTATTCAATGATACAATACACAAAACACACTTTTTTAATATTAGAAGTCATCAGTCTCCATCATTATCAAACTCCTTGTATAAGAATGAAACGGGTCGATGAGAGAATTGATCATACGTGAAAGTTATGCATTTTAAGGAGTCTCTATCACATTTGTGTTTTATCAAATAGCTCCTAATGATGTTCTATAATACAAAATTAAATATTTCTGTCTCCGTTGTGTGTTCTTATTCATGAGTTGGGCATTAATCGTTAAACAATATACCTGCTTGTTTATTTATACTAGATGTGATTATTTATATTCTGAGTAGTCTGCAAGGTCTTTAACTGCATTGCCTAGCCATTTTTACAAGTTTAAAATTGTGTGGGGAGAAAGGAAAGGTTAAGTTATTGAACTCATTTCCCTGATCTTGTAATGGAAACCATTTTCTTTAGTATTTTATTAAAAATAAATTGATTTTTTTTAAAAGACAAGAAATAAGAGAGCTATAAAAATACATGTTTACGCCTACTACTCTTTTGGTTATACTGGAAAGTGTCTAGAGCAACTCCACTTTGATATGAATGATATATGTGTATTTAAAACATCCATATTCCTCTTGATGACTGTTTGAGTGGTGGAATTTAAACATTTTTTAGGTGCTTCACTGAATCTGTTTTTTGTTAAGGAGTGAAATTTATCTGACCAGTTATATTCATCTATCTCAGTAAAAGCTGTCTATATTTTCTTTATACATACTGAAAAGAAATAGGTAAATTTAGATAATAATTCATATCATCTTACCTTCAAGGAAATGCCTGAGGTGGATCAGATAAACAATGCACTAAAATGCATAACTCTTTTCATTAATTAGGGAAATATCTCAGACACACTTTGTAAAACTGGGGAGTTAGCTAAGAGAAATTTTCTCCCCTGCAAACTTCTATCCATTGTCCTTGGATCAGGTCCCATGAGCAATATCAAATGCCACTTTGCTAATGACAATGATAGAATATAATAACAATATTAAGATTACTTTGAGTATGTTTGTGTTTAGCTTTTGACAAATGTCATGTTCATTGTAAACTACATATTTACAGAAGACTGAACAAGCACAGAGCAAAGAACTTTACACTTAATACGGCCTTTAAGGCTCCATAGAAAATAGACTCTATGTGAGTGCTTGCTAAGCAGTATGTTGTGCTTTTGCGAATACTTTTGGTTTGCGTTCTTTTGTGTGGAGTTGTTTTGCTTGGTTTTTTTAATGTGGATATTTTAACATAAAATTTACTGCAGACTCTCATATGGTAACAGAAATCTCCTTTGTTTTTTTGTCTTAACCTGAGGTCTTATATCAAATCTATAATTAAAAGTTGACCCTGCCCCCCTCCCCATGGTGTAAGGATCTTTATTTGAATCAGATATTAGAATACCTGGTTGAATAACCAAAGTAATTTTTTATATTTGCCATAAGATAACTATAGAAATAACCAGCCAATACATTAACTGATTCTACTCAGTTTACTCATCTACCTCTGTCCTCCTCTGACTTTTTCAATGATTTTTGATTCCACTCATGTATTACATACATCTAATAGGCCTCAAGATGTGTTTATTTCTGTAAAAGACATTATAGTAGTTCATCTATATTCTTTTTTCTGCTGGAGTCCTCGCAGAGGAGAAACTTTATTTGAAAATTACCTAGAAACGATGCCTAGAGAGGGATTCATCTTTCCTTACTTTATTTGTCTACAGTGTAGAAACTTGTAGTTCATCTTCTTGTTCTAAACATCTTTGTAATTAACTACTCTGAATTCTCGGATATCGTCTGTTTTAGAGGCTTACTTTAGAATAGAAAAATTTTGTCTGAGCTGTGTCTATTTCTCTCCATTGATTATACGAGGATGTTTTGTAAGTGAGTAGTTCAGATAAAGTTGTTTATAACTTATATCTGATTAGGTAAAGCCTTATTTGAAGTAGCTTTTTTTATCTTTTCCATGTCATATATCACAATGGCCTGAGACCAGAAAAGTAGGATAATTTAATTCAAGATTCAGAGATATCAGACTAAGAGTTATCAGTATTAAGCAATTTTACTTCAAATCAGTAGTGTGCGAACTAGCCAGTTCCTTGCCATATTACAGTTGTAAGAGGAACTGTGTGACCTATTCAATTTCCATAATAATTTCCTAACAGCCCTGAAGGTTTATTTCTGGAATTTTCTACCCCAGCACTGTCAGAATTTAGACAATGCACGAGTCCTCATGAGTTTCAGACAATACAGCTGATCTGGGACAATACAGAAAATACAGACAAGATGGAGAATGCATTCTAGGGAATGATAGAGACAGAATCATGCAGCAATAATAATAATGCAAGGCCCAGTGACAATAAAAGCAGCACAACAATTAAAAAAATAACTATCAGCTTTAGAGGAGAGAATTTATTGGACCTCCACCTCTAAGTCCCTGGTCTGAATCCAGATCTAATGAGACTGACCAAATGTCACTAATTACACAGTGATAAAAGTTCCAGAGTTAAATGAATTCCACAGTCTGAACTCAGCTCCAAGTGGGCATTTGTCTTCATTATGAGCCCAGCATATATTTGGCACAGTCTGTACTCTTGTCTTTAAAAGAGGTTCATAAGTTAATGAACAGGAAGATGGAAACATTCGCCTACTGCCTAGTACCACATATCTGGGACTGGGGCAGGGGATTGAATGAAGGACTTTATCTTCAACAACCTTTCCCCACACACAGAATGGATTTGCTTCTTGTAGATCTTTCAGTTGTTTGTTTGTTTTTTTTTTTTAAAAAAAAGGAAAAGAAGACATTTTCACACAATAAAAAGTGCAAGTGATAAAGTTCTCTCTTCCTGCACCTCCCATCCTTTCCCCTCCCCTCCCTTCCTCTTGAGTGTCCTTGAGTGCCACTTAAGGCCACTCCACAAACATGTCACAAAGGTTCAGAAGTTTTAGTTTTTCACTGTTCTTCCATAACTCAGTGTTTTATCTTTTAAGTGAGATTAATACTGGAATAAAAAAAAAAAAAATAAAAAAAGAAGACATTTCAGGATCAGGCAGGAAAGAGTCTTTCTGCTTTCTTACTTAATTCCTTCTTTCCCCTTAGAAAGCCCTCCAAATTTTGCTTGATGGATACACAGGGCAGTAAGTACATTGGTCTGTACCATAGATTTTGTATTTCCTTCTATCCTTTTATTGATCATTCTTTTTTTTTTTTCTTTTTTCTTTTTTTTTAATGTCATTTGATTTTCTGATGGACAGCATAAAAACACTTTAGTCCTCTATTCACATTCTGCCCATGTATGTCTTAGAACAAATGATTCACATCATCCAAGGCTTTTGCTGATGCTGTATGTCTGGAAAACAACATTAGTATTGTAAGGAAGAGTAATAGCTTGCTTAAGAATTTGACAATCTGAAACAAGGATGGAGCTGATTAGGCAGTGATTTGAAAATGTTTGGAACGATAGCACTAACAGGAACCCAATCTTTATTTTTTTTTTCCTCATTTTGACTGCAATATGGAGTAGGGTGGATGGAGACGTTAATGTTTTAGAATAATAGGCATTAGAGTTGCATAATTGTCTTTGGCCAGGAAAGGGGCAATGCCAACAGCTAGTCATATTCTCAAGTGCACCATGTATTCAAAGTAACTCATCTGAGTCCTGTAGTATTACCTTGCATATATACAAATAGAACTAAGAACTTGTTTATGTCTTCCTCACTGCTTAAACTGAACTTCTGTCACGTCCAAATTTTACCATTCAGAGTGCATATGATTGTTTTAAAAGTCATTTGATCCTATACCTTAAGCAAGCTTGCAGTATTACTAGAAGGTCAGAAAAAGAGGATTCTACATCATTCAAGAAAAGACTGAAGATATTTCTTTAGTTGAAGCAAGAAAAATGAAAGCTGATATGGAATAGGGAGAGGAAAAGTAGCTACTTGGGCTAAAGATAATTTTAATACAGAATAAATCAGTATAAATGGCCATGAATAGATTATATTTAGTCCATTAATCGACTTTTATCCACTGGGATCTAGAAACCTTTCTGGAGAACCACTCCTATGATAATAGTGTGGGGAAAGTAAGAACTGGCCTTAAAATGATTGCTCTGAGTTTACAGCAATGGTTATATGTCATTGTGCCAATGGCAGCAGAGATGGGTTTGGGTGGACAAGGACACCCATTCCACTCTGTAACTTTCAGTTAATATATAGCCTGAGGTAGATATCTCCTGTCTCCTCTATTGGTGCTATTCCATGTCCTAAACAAAAATTAAAATTCTTTAGAAATTGAGCAAGAAGAAAGATCTAGAAATTTCTTACATAAGGCTTCCAGTTTTCACTTCATTAAGCAGACCCACAAGCATGCTCTGACTATGAGGTTAGCAGGCAGCAGCCCCTCTTGATCCTGGTGGCTTTTGAATACCATATTCTTGAGCCAACTCTCTCAATACCTTGCATCAACCATCTCACAACCCAACTAAGAGCTCTGACTCATTCTGCGAACAGAGCACTTAAAATGAGGTGTTATTCAATGCTGAGATTTGCCACGTGGCTAGATCATAAGTAACTTTGCAAGTCCATTGACTTGGACTGTGAGTCAGAAGTCACTTAGAGGATTTAAGAGCATCCATATATTTAACTGCTCTCTTTTTACCACTTTCTCTTATACAGCTGGCAAGACCTTTATTAAAAAGCCTTACAATGCTTTTCTTTACCTGAGGCACTTTATTTATTCTTCAGGCTGTCTCAGGTAGCTTGTAAACTCTACTGCCAAAGACTGCCTCTTAAAAACACACAGAAATGATCCTGACATATTAGCATTTACAATTTAATTATTTTTGTCTTCTTTTCTTTTTTCTCTCTTTCTCTTTTTCTTTTTTCTTTTTTTCTTTTTCTCTTTTTCTTCTTTTTTTTTTTT